>DWNE01005826.1:0-13611 GCA_018249875.1 Cecropterus toxeus | reverse complement strand
GAATTAGTATCGTCTTGGATAAATATGTCACCAGCCCAGAATACAGCAGCGTATAACATTGCATGATTACACAGAAATAAGTATGGCGGTGGCGAACCATGAAGGGTCTACCACATTCCATATGGTAGGTATAGGTACCATAGTTTTTATTTTAATAGCTTTGGTATTTTAAATTAATAAATAATATTATTTGTATATGTATTTAGTAAAACAGTTTCAATTTAATTTCCTTTCTATGACCAAATCTACGCGTAAACACAATTAATTAGTTGCTAGATGACAATAAGACTTTGTAGATCCGGCAGTTGTAGATATACGGCTTATTTGGAAAGACTTACATGCTTGCCTCCGGGGATCTACCACTCATGTGGCCGGGAGAGTGGCAGCCCTGGCACATTGTGGTCGGGAGCCATGTCGCGGTGTCGCGCGGCGTCTTTGAGCTGCGCGCGCGCAGGGCGGGACGGCGTTTGAAGTCGCCGCGGCACGCCCCCGACACAACCTATATATTACTTTTGACTGTAAGTTTGTTATGGTTCATTTAAAAGTAAACATAATTATTGGTTTGTTTGGTTTACTCCAGTAAGAAAATATTGCAGCTCGAAACGAAAATAGAGTAAGCTGTGTCAAGAACCATTACGTGCAACTTAACCCTAAATAAGGGCCGAATCATTTAGTACACTAACATTATTGTTTATATTACGAGCTAGAAGTAGCAAATTGGAATGCAGGCCAGCAGGTCAGTTCAGTGGTCACAGGTCGTGAATATTAATTAGTAAGATAAATAAGGTACGAGATCTATTTGAGTTCTATAACAGATGCAAAGCTATCCTTTGATGATCCATAACATCCCTCTTGATAAATAATGATTTGATTACTAACCGCGTATCTATATCAAATTAATATACACAGAACAACACTGATACCTACTGTCGCTATAAGGCAAGATAGATGTATAGCTGGTACCACAGCACGGACGACCAATAATTCTAGCAATTATATTTAATTGCTAGAATTATTGGTAGTCCTATTGGTAGCTATACGATATGTTGACTGGTGTTAACATACTAAAAGTTTAATATATAGAATTTACATATCCAACTATTTTCAATGCATAAAATAAAATTTCCAAAAATATTCCTAAAATCGGAGTAGTGAACGAGCATATTATTCACCTTGTACTGTGTGGTCGTAGCTTCCCGTGTAGAGCTGTCTCGTCCCATCGTCGTTCCCGTCTAGAGTACGTCGTACGTCTCTATCCAACGTCAACGTTCCTCACGTTGTTCCTAAAATGGTTGTTGCCTTGAATTTAAGTTAGCCGGCATAGACGCCATTTCCATGTAGGCCTGGCCTAATGCTAGCCCCGGAGCTAGGAGGAGGGGAGAGGGGCAAGCCGGGGTCTATGCCCCGGGCGGCAATTCAGCGGGCGGCTAATTCAAAGCTTGCACACGAATGCTCAACTCATCATTGATTTAACTTTGGCCATTATGACGCCTAGTCAGAGGTAAGTCTCTTGACACGTATACGTTTTAAATTACCACCAACTATTGGACATTTGAGGGATGAAGATGGTGAAAATAAATTTAAGTTGGCTGGCGGTATTTTTAAGTTTTTGCCCCGCCTAAAAATAATTGAAGATCTGAGGCTGCCGCGAATCGCTTAACGCTAGAAGTAGGCATGAGTTTGGTGCCATCTTGGTTAAACCATACTGGTTACTTATTATATAATTGTAAACTACTAATTATAATTATTATTAAGTATATACATGTCTGTTCAAAAGTGAATTAATAACATCAATAATTGAAAAAGGTATGCGTTTTTCACTGAACTTGTGTAGGTATATACTTTATAAAAATTAATTAGCAAACAAGTATGAAGTCCACCTGATAGTAAGTGGTTACTGCCGCCCATGGACATCTGTAAGCAACTTCATATAGAATAGGGGTTCTATCTCAAGTCGATCACAGATGCGTTGCTACTTGTTGATCACAGATTTGATTTGATTTGATTTGATTACTCCCGAGGACTAAGATGGTTGCTTCATGTAGGTACTTATGAGTGAACCGGCAACCACAACCTTCCACCGAAACGCAAAAACTGCTTCACGCTAGAAATAGGTGTAGCGGTGGTACTTCCCCGGTCGAACTACTTTGGTTCTACCACCTGGCATATACCTACATATGACATACCCATAAGCATATACTCATATAACATAAACATAAGCGTATTTTTATATGGTATATTCGTCAAGCGGTAGACACCGATATTTCGACATTTAAAGACAGAAATCGACCACAGGAAAGTTGTATCTTTATCTTCGATCACTAATAGTGATCGAAGATCTATATCTATCACAAAGATTATTGCAATCCGCTTCAAATACTTATTTGAAGTTGAGGTCAGTTACGAATGTCTATAAGTAGAGTGGTCGTTAAAAATAAACCACCTGGTAGCTCGCTACAATACCAAAAACATAAAAAAGCTGGTGTACCTAATACTGAATAATATGCAATTTATTGCAGTACTTCAATACAATCTAGGCTAAGGCAATTCCACCTACTCGAGTTGTGCAATTAGGGCAGACGAAGCGACTTGACAAGGCTGCAGCCGCGCTCATAAAATATAGAACTCCGCCATAACTCACCCAATTAGTGCATTCGTGGGGCCACTAAATCACACGGAGTGACACGCTGATAACGGATAACGGACTGATAACGCCCGCTTTATGACTCTACTTGCGATCTTTTTATGGGAGAATGCGGTGTTTTGTGTGATTAATGGCTATCTGTTTAGGTAGCCTTCGTCTATGAATTATGGTGCCCAGGAACTTGGATAATTTATGTGTTGTGGGTAACATTATTTCTGGAGTTGTCTTAAGTATCTATTTTGTAACTGTATCTATTAGTAGAAATTCACCTTCAATTCGATAATTTAAATGCATCAATGTTTATTATGCCTACGTGTTTGTAGCACATTGCGTTTTATTTTATTCAAACTTTTTAAACATTTATTGGAAACAGTTAAAGTAATCTCACACCAAATTTTTGTTAAAAGATTAGATTCTTCTCCGAAATCGCCTACCGGTCTTAGCTAAGTAATTTGGGGAGCGATTAAATCCGTAATGGACATTTTATTGCGAGATGAGTGTGTCGTAATCCGATATCGTTATCGGCGGTGGTGTCCGGGCCGGCCGCCGCCCGCTCCGCGCGAGGCCACGCGAGCGGCGGACCGCGGCGGCTCTACTAATTAGACGAGTCCATCTGCCGCTCGCCCACCCACCGGGCCGCACTAGATTCCGCGCGCCCGACTTTTTTTACACCCTAATTAAGCTAATTTATCGAGACAATAAGAGAAATTATCGAAGGCGGTGGGACGGTTAGTGGCCGCTTTATGAGAGGTATTAAATTGTCGGATTTAAGCACGCTACCGCGCTACACCGCCTCGGTCCTCGATGCCCCAATAAATATACGGGAGATCCCATCGGATAAGGACGTTTTCCGAAGACGAGAGGACGCTAACGACATGCGCACACCCGTCTAGAATGCGTCGATAAGCGAGGTGCCGAGCGCAGGTACCCACTCACGATTAAACGGACATTTTATGGAGGATAAACGTTACTGATATATTTTTACTGACTGGATGTTTCACGTGGGACGTTTATGGTCGAACAAGGGTCCGGTCGCTAGGTGACAAGAATTCCAACTTGGCTATCTGAAAGTGCGCATAAATAGATAGCTAGTGTTGTATTCAAAGTAACAAGAAATATGACATTAAATTAAATTTAAAGCTCGTTAAGTCGGTATTTTTCAAAATATTATATTAATAAAATGAGGTTTGCTTTGTTCTTAAAGGGATCATACAAACCAATGGATAATTAAGATATTTTATTCAAGTTAATGTTCTTTTAGTTAATGTTAATATAATAGTTAAGTTAAGTTAAACTATTTTTAGTTAAGTAAATGCGTATTTCTGTCTGAGATAGGGTTTTTATATTTGCATTAACAGATTCAATATATTGTGCAAAAATTGACTGAAAGATATCGATTAAGTTGAAAAGCTTACATTTTGTATACAAACATTTAGAATGTGTAGAAGGCAAACGTTTAGAATGTCCAGTTTAGAGGATATTTTGAGCATTTTACGAGATCGAGAATGAATGCATGACCGAATATTTGATTTTCAATACGTAACTACTTATAGCGTAATGAGTTTTTTAGCTAATTAATGTTTCTTAGTAAAATACGCCATTATTTACTTTTATTTTTTTCTCGGTAAAATATGACATAAGTATACCTTCACTCGACTGAAGTAAGCGGCGTCCTAAACACGGGAGCGTTAGGCAAAGTAAGTTTTCTGGTACATTTAACAATTATTTCGCATATGATCGGAATCCCTAGGTTGAATACGACTTCCACTCTTTTGGCTTTTTGAAGGTTCCGTACCCAAAAGGTATGTGTGTAAAATATGGTAACGGTAACTACGGATCCGTGTCATTAACGCTGCGCTGTCCGTCAGTACCTCTGCCTACTTCTTGTTTTTTACGGTATAGTAAGTACAGTATATAGTAGTATACCAAATTTAACCCGGCGAGAGTGTGGCCTCTCATATCATACCCACCATGTTAGTTACCTACTTGCGTATATTTTTTGTGCGTCACCTTTAAACTTATAGTGCCTTTGAGTAGCTGGAGTTATAAGGTTATGGGAGGGGTTAGTGGCGTGATCCTAGTACCGCAGCAAACTGTTATTTTTTCTAATTAATAAAGTTTCTTGTTTCATATTCTGCCGTACAGTTATTATTTTTTAAAATAAACCTTGTTTTTCTTTAGTTTCATTTAGTTTGTGGTAGACCGAACATTTCTGTTTGAAATTCACAGGGGCTTGTTTTCAGTTAAGTGGCTAGTAGCCTAATGGCTGAAACTCGGCCTTACAATCGAGGGTCCGAGGTTCGAATTACACCACTGAATTTAATTATCACTGCTTTACGGTGAAGGAAAACATCGTGAGGAAACCTGCACATCTGATATTTTTCTAAAAAAAGAGTTCTCAAAGGTGTGTGAAGTCAACCAATTCGCATTTGGCCAGCGCGGTGGACTATGGCCTAAAACTCTCTCATTCTGAGAGAAGGCCCGTACCCAGAAGTGGGACAATAATAGGTTGACGATGAACCGCTATTTTAAGAATAATTGTAGGTACATAGGCACTATTTCGTGTAGTCATATTATATTGTGTATCTATTGGATAGATTTAGGTTTTTTCAAATGTCACTTTCTATCAAAAACAATAGTTGTTATGATATATTCATTTAACAATTCTTAAAACTATCAAACCTACGTTGAGTTGACTTTAGTTGTTTCTCAATGCTATCTGGGTAATAGTTGCTTCTACTTTGCTTCAATGTCGTCTTTCAACAACTTCCAACAATTCTTTCAGACTTTGAAGAGATAGCACATTACCTACATATATTGTAAAGAATGCACGCGTGAAGCACGAGATGCCATTCTAATATAATTTTAAAACACGCTATTAAAACTCTTTAGTTTGTAGATAACAGTCAAACAGTGGCTTTGTTTTCGGTTAAATTATCTTGTATTGAAAGTATGAAGTGTAAAGTAATAGATATGATATGTCGAACGTGTGTACTACTGTCGTACGTGTGAGCATAACCTAACGCATTTTTACAAGTTGCAACATTGATTATTACCTCAAATGATATAAACGAATATACCGTTTGCTTATCGCCCAAACAAAGTTTTATTTAAACATTATCACCTTTACATGAAGTATTAATATTATCATATAAATATAATGACGATAGAGGCTTTACTCTACCATTTTGCACATATGACGCAAACACTTAATATTATTATACTTAATGGTTTAAATTGAACACTATGACCTTATTTAAAAAACCTTACCTAATAATAAAATCATACCCAAAAACTAACTTTTGGGTATGTTTTTATTATTAGGTAAGGTTTTTTTTATTGTAGTAGAAAACAAGCATGCATAGGTACGAAAGTCCGCACGTAGGTACGTTCACGCGAACGTACCTTATTTATGTAGAACTTCCTTACTTAGTAGGTACTATTTATTACTTTTGTAACATTTCCTTTGAACCAAGTATAATTATACAATAACTTAATGTAAATACATACGTACATTTATTTAATAAGCACCTATATATTCATTTTACAGCTCAAGGGAAAACGTGACATATTTACAAGTTTTTCTATGATTGACTTATTAATATTTGGTAGGTATCAAAACATATGAATTTTAGTGACCCAAACACAGACCAGATTCTTTTTCGTTCGGTTGCTGGGAAAGGGGAAAATTAGGCAATTTCGTTTCTTCTTTTTATTTTCAGCCTGTAACTAAGAGAGTTATGTCAAATGGAATATTTTAAATATATTTTTGGAAACAAAACAGTATTTTTGGCGGTATGCTTGTAACTTCAATTGGATGGGTTTGATAAAACTATTTTGTTGCTGTGCGAATATATATACCTTATTAAAACTTAAATATAAGATTGCATTATAACAATTACAACTAAAGACCTACATATGCATAAAAAACTATATTTATGTTAATTTTTACGGTTCCGTGCACGAAGAATAGGTACCTAATAACGGGATCCTATTACTAAAACTCGGCTGTTCGTCTGTCTGTCACCAAGACAATAGAAATTTTTATAAATGATGTTTTTTCCGTGCTCGTCGTGCTGTGCTCGACTCGCACTTGGCCGTTTTTTATTTTTTTCTTTATAATTTCTTTTACGGTATATATATAGGTATGTAACATTATCAGGATTCAAAGTTTACTGACAGATATCAAAATTAGACAAAGTATAGAGAATAGGTACTAGGTATACCTACCTAAATCTGTGTAGGTTGTAAGAGTGTAGATAATTATAAATCTAGAGAATAAAATTATTTACAACCCCTTTCGAGAAACGTGAATATCAAAACTAATATCGTTTTATAATGTTTGCAGTGTTACTTATTGTATAATTTTATTGACAAAAATATAGAATAACGTAAAGAAATGAACGAAACACTTATAAGTACATTTATTTAGATACTAAATATCAATAAACATCTGTTAAAAATAGATAGGTATATCTAATTCATTTTCTTTTCATTAATAAAAAAATTATAAGTAAAGAGCCTAGATAATTGTGTAATTTAAAAAAACATTTTCCTTCCACACATTTTTGAAAATGTCTAATGGGTAGGTCATTAGATATTTTCAACATGTAGGTAAATGAAATGATGAATATAAAGGCTGCAAGATATAAACGGACAAATCAGTAGTTTTACCCAAAATGACAATAAAAATAATACACTAAATACTAAAATAGGACTACTCATGTGTAGATGAAAATATGCACACCCATGTAACATAATTAAGTCTTCGATTGACTAATAAAAGGCAAAGTTACGGACGAAACTAGAAAAAATGTTTCAAGCGTACCCGGTCTACCCTATCAGATAAAAATTGTATGAACGGCGGTGAAAATACCACAATAATTTTGTGGCATACATTTGATAGAACATACATCTATAAAGATGTTTTATTTTTTTATATACGAAACGATTTTTATTAAATGAATTTTCATAACATTAAACAACAATTACAAATAAACCAATTGGTACTACTAGCGCCATCTTGTGGCAACATGATCGTACTATTGAATAAAATTGTTAAATCTATATTTATAAAGTTAAGTAAGTATATTTGTATAAATAGGTATATCCTTTAACAACATAACATTTTTGCTTGTATCTTGTATTTATAATATTTGTAATGAAATCATAAAATGATTATAATAAGATTGATGTAAGAAAGTGACGTTTCGTATTCCAAGTTATCTGTAGTGTAGAACTGTAGATAATTAGTCTGTGCGCATTCTCTTGTTGCGTGACAATAAACAATGTCGGCTGACAATATTTTGATCATTTTGATGGTTCGTCTCGAAATGTAATAAAACGATTGTTAAATAAGTGAAAGAATGCCTTCGGGGAGTCTAAACATACTGGAATGGTCCCCGGACCAGGTGGCGGAATGGATGTCAGGTTGGTGGCGTGTCGGTGTCTTGTCGGAGTTCTGGTGAAGGCTGGTCGTGAGTCACCGTTTGCTTGTGCAGGGCTGGAGCCGGCGGTGGCGCAGTACGTGCCGGCGCTGCGGGAGCGCGGCCTCAACGGCGCCAAGCTGCTGACGCTGCGCTGCGACGACCTCGAGTACCTCGGAATACATATCATTGGACACCAGGAGCTCCTCTTGGAAGCCGTTGAACACTTACGAAATTTCGTACGTAGCTCATCGAGGCATTGTGTATACAGTGTTCTGTTGTATCTGTGAATGTTTGGTTTTCATTTTTTAGCACTTACATAATTTATTAGCGATGAGCCATAACAGAATGTTGGTTATGATAAGTTTTAGTGGTTGTTTGCTTTGTTACGCTAACATTGAGAATTAGAGACAACTATACATATAGAATTGATAATGCAGTGAATTATAAAACTCACCAATACTTCAAATACACATAACACAACATGATATGAATATGAAACCAATGCAAACAGGAAGTATGTAGGTAACAGTTCTATTATTTTAATCTAGTGATGTATTATCAATTGCAATGCATCTGGACACGAGTAAGCGATCCCTTTCCATATTCTATTTACTCACATTAATATCTATACCATGCACTGGTAAGTGGTCAATGAAATTAATAGCTAGGCTTGTCAAGTTCCAATATTTAAATATTATTATAAAAAACAACAGTGCTTAACACTTGTCTAACATCATAACTCTGCTTTGCCGTGGTGGTAACTCCTTGCCAGCTATGCTGCTTGTCTCTAAACATCTCTGCTTTGGTGGAAATCAGCCCTAACTGATTTAAGGAGTTCGTATGTACCATTTTTTATCAGCAAAGCTGTAGTATTGTTTTATAATTAAGACTATTATGTGACAGAGTTTTAAAATAACTTGAGTCACCGCATCACATTGTGATAACAATAATCGTTAAATGTAAAAAAATTAGTTGGAATACAATAAGGATGGTATGAATCATTGGTGACAGTGATAAATTCTTGTTTATAGAGGTGTCTTAGTAATCCTGTCATCCTGTGACAAATATGAAGTTTTATAAAATAACATGCTATATTTTTATGCTCTATGCTATAGACTCTTATAACTTTCTGTTTTAAGTGCAATATAGCAATTTTACTGAAGTAGAATTATTTCAACTTTCATTTTTCTCTTTTTATGAGGCACTAGCTAGGGAAAGACACATGTTCCACAAATTTAATTTGAGTTGCTTTTAATCTTATAAATTTTCTATACATGTATGATTTTTTTATTATGTTACTATCATTATATAGGCAAAAGTTTGTGAGGATATATATGTTTGTTACTCCTACACACATAACTACTGGTTGGGTTTACTGATATTTGACACACAAGTCAATGGCCTCGATTAACGCAAGGGATACTCAATGGCATGGAAAATGTTACCGATGTACAAGGAGTTGCAGGAATAAGCTTATGCTTTATATTGTATTAAACTAATATAATTGATACATTTATGAATTTATTCTAATTGCAAAAGTAATGTTATTTAATATTCATTTAAGTCATTTGAAATAAGTGTGCAATTGATAGTATGTAATGTACCCTTTTATGGTTTGACTCTTTAGACAATTCGAGTTTCGAATTGAATATTTATATTCGATTTGGAACAAATTATTTTGTAAGTTTGAATTATTTGCACACCGCTAATATTTGTCCAAGGTGTTCAAATTTAGTCTTCAAGAGTAGTGAAATATTTTTGTGTCCAAGCTCAATTACACAAAATAATATTGACCATCATATAGAATTATAGATTGATAGTTGGAGCATTTGTATTTGGAAACTATGTCACCTTCTTTTATGTACATATGTATACTATTTACTATTTATATACTATTTACTATTGAAAAATACTTGGTGCAAACCACTGTTAATGACAAGATAGGAAATTGTGCAATGATCAATCAGGATGGCTTTTTACAAGACATTTGAGCTAGCTCTTTTGTGGATATGTGCCAAATAAAGCAATAGGTCTTCTCAATATCCATTGTGCAGTTGAATTTAGCTTCGGTAGGTAATGGAAGTAGTAATATCTTTATGCACAATGCAAACTAAGGATTGTATTCAGTGTAGGTATAGTCAGCATATGTTTCGTTATTCAAAGCTATCCATCGTTTGGAGTAAGCGAACCGTGGTATATGAGGTTAGAATGATGCGGCGGTGTGGGTGGTGCTTGCAGCAATACGAGGTGTCCCGCGAGTGCGTGCAGCAGCTGGCGGTGCGCGTGTCGGCGGCGGCGGCGGCGCTGGCGCGCGCGCTGCGGGCGCACGCCGACGCGCGCCTCGAGACGCCGTCGCTGGCCGACGTCGCGCGCACCGTGCACGCCGTCAAGCCGCTCGTCTGCTGGCTCGACAGGTACCGCCGCGAACGGACCTTTGCGTTCCAAATATTGTTATTAATCTTTTATTCTAAGTGAAATTTACTAAATTCTTTTCGAATATTAATCATATATTTAGAAATTTTGGATCACAATTTTTAAAATGATATTTGTCTTCCGCCCACTAAAGTACCTTGGTCTATCTGACGCATATTGCATTACATTTTAAAGTAAAAGGCCTTCGACAGTGCAGCTAAAACTGATATAGTTGATTATAGTTTTTGTTTGCCTATTTAAATTTAAAAGTTTTAATTCAAACAAAGCATTTCTAATAAAAATAAAAGTTTCACTTATATTGTGGTTGCTTAAAACCACACATATTTTGTAATGGGATCTAGCACTTTAAGATTCAGTCTTTAAGATGTTCGTTATATTAATCGTGTTAATTAATAATACATTATTATCAAAATTTTAAATGAATGCAGCGGTAGATTTGAACTGAGTCTTTAATTAGATTTTTTAAGTTGTGGAAAAAGTGATGTTTTAGTTACAGCAATATATAGAATGCGTGTACGTCGGCGTGCCGTAAAATAGAATAATTCCGGTCAATCGTAGTGGAATCATTGAATGGAACGTGCGGTGCAGATGCGGGCTGTGCTCGGGCGGCGGGCTGGCGGAGCGCAAGGCGGCGCTGCTGAAGCTGTCGCTGGAGGCGGCCACGTGCGCGCAGCGCGACCGCTTCGCCGAGCAGCCCGCGCGCGCCGTCGCGCACGCCGCCGCCGCCGCCGCCGCCGTCGCCGACTACATCATACAGGTGCGCACCACACCCTCCTCACATATTACGTTCTCTTAACAAATGTTGCTCTTTTAAACGATGCTTTCATAAACAATTCTAACATTCTGATTTTTTTTTCATCATTCATATATAAAACTAAATTCATATTATTACAGTACACGATTGTCAGGTGAGATTATCGTTGAGTCACAGGAGAATTAGAAAATTATATTTACACTATAAGGATTTTATTTATATTTTTTATGAATTTTTAATAAAAAAAAAATATATGTGTTGTTGCAGGAAGTGTCGGATCCAATGATCTTGCAGCCCGCGTCAATAGCGGGCGTGACGCTGGCGCAGCGCGGACGTGCGCTGGGCTTCCGCGTGCGGCCGTCCTACTGCGGACACCACCAGCTGGCGCACGTGCGCTTCGGCTCGCCCGCGCACGCCTCGGGCCGCGTGCACGAGGGCGACGAGATCGTGCAGGTACGCTCGGCACGAGGTTACCGTACCGTGCTTCCGCGTGCGGCCATGCTACATGCACGGGCTCCACTTAACCCTTGTGTTGCCACCCAAAAAAATCTACATACTCTGCCACCCGGGTACCCGGGTAACCCGACGACAATTTTTCGGGTATAAGTCCTTTATATCCCGAAATAGTTGTATACATTCGATAAATATTTATTTATTTATGTTGCAAGAACATATTTCTAACTAAATACATCAATAATATTATATACAGTAACTTTCGTACTCCTATATCAGGTATAAAACACAGGTAGCTGCACCCTAAATTTCTCGTTTTTGTGAAGGCCAGGTGGATTGAACTTTTATCAAGTCTTTCCGGCTTTCATGAACAAGTTACCATGTGTTCATGCGTACCAAAGAAAAACAAAGCCGTGATCCTTCTTAGTACGATGCATTATGATGCTATGATCTCTGATTTAGCACATCAAAAACTAGAAATGATTTTGTTTTACAACAAAACCAAAGCCAGCGTTGATACTATGGATCAAATGTGCATGAGGTACTCTACGCAACGGCGAACTGGCAGATGGCCGCTAGCTTTCTTCTACAATATGTTGGATATTGCTTGTGTTGCTTCTTACGTCATTTATTATGAAAATAATAATATGCTTCCCAAGAAAAGCAATCAACGCAGAATCTTTTTGCGCCAGCTTTCAGAAGAGTTAGCTATGCCAGTAATTCAAGAGCGAGCTTCCAACCAGCAGGTTATGCGAAACCACGGAACGAGGCTTGCAGTTGAAAGTTACTTCGAAAAACCAGTAGCGGTGGTAGTACCTGCTGACAACCAACGTCGGGACGTCACTGGCAGAAAAGTTGTTGTTGGATCATGCTACATTTGCAACGAGCAGCCTATTCGTAAGCGAACAAAGACAAGGAAGTGTTGTGCAGAGTGCGAGAAGCCCGTTTGTGATGAGCACTCAGTAAAGATAAATAAATGTTTACATTGCGATCAGTAATTTGGAATTACGCTAAAGAATAATGATTAACATTTAATTATTTATATGTATTTCTCTATTTATTACTTTTATTCTTTACTATTATTAATTTTTCAAGTATTACTGACTGTAGAAAAAGTGCAATGTCGATGTTTTTTCTTTCGTTCAATATTCGATTTATTCAATAAACAATTTATAAAGAATATAATTTATAATTAATTACTAATAATACTTATTTACTTTTTATTTGTATAAATAAAGATATTTTCATGACATAATACATAAATCTCGTGTTTTCTGTATAGGGGTACCCGGGTACCCGGGTGGCTTATACATTTACTTTTTTTCAAATGCAAAAATTTTTAGATCAAAATTTTTTTCAAAATATTTTTTATGCATATTTCGATATAAAATAAGTCAAATCATGAGGATCCATGAGGAAGTAGGCCTACCTCTCTCATAGGAAAAATGTTATTCAACAAAATGTACGCCGATGGGCACCCGGGTGGCAACACAAGGGTTAATTTGTACATTTTGTAAATTATAATATATTTTTTGTAAATAGAAAAAATAAATCTGAAACTTCTTTTTATCTGCCATACACGATTACGTAATGGTTATTTAGACTGTACTGTCGCATAGCTTGAAAATATATCAGTTACAAATGTAATTTTATTTTATCGTAATTACCTATGTAAAATGCATAGTAAACGTATAGTATGAATGAGCAAATGTTATTATGTATATATAATGAGCCTGCATGCGTGCGTCCCGCAGGTGGGCAGTCGGTGCGTGATCGGGTGGAGCGGCGCGGCGGTGGAGGCGCTGTGCGCGCGCGCGGGCGGCGGGCTGGCGCTGCGGCTGCGGCGGGGCGGCGCGCGCCCGCCGGCACACTGCGGAACCCACCCCCCCCCCCCACCA
>DWNE01005825.1:0-13612 GCA_018249875.1 Cecropterus toxeus | reverse complement strand
AGCCGGTGATGCATTGGCGACGCCCCTGGCGTTGCAAATGTCCATAGGCGACGGTAACTACTTACCAACAGGTAGCCCGTCTGCCTTATCGTTAGGTTTATGTATAAAAAAAAAAAACCCGTAACTTATTAAAAAGTACATGTTCTTAACGTTGCAAGGTATTGGTAGAAAAACTAAACAATACATTTATTAAATAATAACTTGGTTCTGTTATTTCGTTACAAGTCTTATTATCGTCTTTGGTAATGAAATAATGTGTATTTATAGTAAATTACCTCATAGCATCTGCTAAAATGACAAAACACTTTTTGTGTTTAAATTTGTAAACTAATTGCCCATTCGACATTTGTTAACATTTTCAATGTCATCCAAATTACAGTTTGACACACACATCCAACAGCTAGAATTCGATAATTATGTGTGATTGATTATAATTGAAATTTAAAACGTCCGAAATAAAATTGTTGGGTGGCTGCCATTTAAATATCGTTATTTGAAATGGCTAAGGCTTAGGCTTAGGTATTCGTAAAGTACGATCTAAAAAGGTAGGATTTTCATTTTGGCTATATTATTGCGGAGCGTGGCTATTTCTCTTGTAAACCAGCTGAGTATTGCTATTGTTGCTATTGCGATTGTTGCGCGGGTTTGTCTGCTGTTTTAGACTTTTTTGCTTTAAGTACAGATATCTGTTTTGAATGAGTTTTCCGAAGAAAAAACAATGTTAGTTAGATTTAACTCGCCTTTAAAAATTCAACATAATTTCAAATTGGAATAACTTAGCGTAGAGTAGATGGCTTTTATTGAGATAATGTTAAAAGTTAGTTTAAGGTTCCTACAGGTAAATTAAATCTTCTAATTTTTTCTTTGCAAAAGTATGGGATATATGTATAGACTAACAGAAGTTTCATTTTATTGAATATTGAATATTAGTTGTAGTTGTACAAACGAATAAACAATCTTCTGTAACCCCAACCGAAAAAATATAATTTCGAAATTTGAATGTGGTTTGGACTTTTTTTTCGCGCTCTTTGTATATCTTACTAACAAGTATTCTTATAATAAAATATTATGCTTTAATAGAATAGAAACATTTATATATTCGATTTAAATGTACAAGATATTTTAGTTATCTTATCATTAAATTTGTTTGTCGATTTCATTGACACGCTATTCATATCTTAAAATCGTATCGATGTCTGATTGCCTTATGTTATTTTATATCAATATTTGAATTAGAAAACTCCAGGGATTCATAATCAAAACATACCTTAAGAATACAGAAAGAATACAAACGAGTTCTTATCACGAACGTAATAGACACAATTTAAAATTATATAGGTAGTGTACTACTATGACTGCTGTCATAACAAATACTAAAATTAAGAAATAAAAAGAAAAATATCATAAAAGAAACCGTTATTTGTTTGGTTTAGCTATTTACAAATAGCTGTTGTAACACCAAATACTAAAGTTAAAAGAATAATAAAATATTTTTTTTTATTCTGTTTGCATCACAGATTAATGAAGCAGGCCGTTAATTCTATTCGAAGGTAATTGTGCCTGTGGATTGCATGTAAGTTGCTGCTTAAGAGCTGGAAATGAGTCTAGGCCCTCTTTTGTTTAACTCATTAAAATCCGACCTCTAAGTTCGCGTCCATATAAAATCATCGTTAACCTACTCCTTTTACCCTAGATGCGTTATGGTAATCAGTTGCATAGTAAACTACGTTTTTAGATTGGTTCATTTTCGAAGTTACATTTTTTTCAATGTATCAGAGAATAAGTTGACAGTGTTATTTTTAACGCGCGTGCGTATTGTTGTCATAAACATTGCTATAACATACATAATAACACATAATAACACATTTTTATAATGATATGTGTTCATAAGCTTAATATTGTTGATAGTTTGAGTCGCTGTAACTGTGATTTAGGGTTATTCTTAGGGTTCCGTACCTCGAAAGGAAAATACAAAACCCTGATGGGATCACTTTGTTGTTCGTCCGTCTGTCCGTTTGTCAAGACCCATTTTCTCAGGAACGCGTGGAGGTATTAGGCTGAAATTCAATCAAATACTCAAGTCTACAGTCCCTTGGAGCTGTGAAAAAAATAAAACTTCTAAGCCCACAATTAAAAGATCAGCCGTTGTTGTTGCATTTCCGCAATTCTTAAAACTCACAAGGGAATCTAAACCTACAGGGCTTCCCGTGAACTCAGAATCTCAAAATTTGGTACGATGTATCATCTTATAACATATCTAGCCTACAATATATTATGTTTTTTGTATTTTGTACACAATGTATACTAACTCTTTAGCCTACAAATTTTATACACATATTACTTACTTACGTATATGATTTACCTGTCAAGCATATGTATCATATACATGCTTTATGTCTGTCTATATATCAATATCCTCTAAACAACGGCCTTACATTACGTCATCATCGGGACTTCTCACACTTTAAATTAAACTGCATACATTTTGAATGTAAGCAGGATTGTATTCAAACTTTGACCTTCCAGTCCAAGCCCAGCGCTGCCCTAAAAACTTAAATAGTACGCGCGTGGGCGTCATTGTGTTTTCCGCTTTGTCTTCTCCGAGTTAATTTATTGTGATAAGAGCTCTTAATGGTAAATTATTAAATACAGGAAACATATGATTTTTGTCATTATTTTTTTTAGTTATTTCAATATTTCCTTATAATTCATGTCATATTATTTTTCGTTTAATTATGGTTTTCTTTCCTGTTTCGTTGTTTAAAATTCTAGTTGTAAACTGATTTTGATTACAAAATATGACATGACTTTATAGTCGTTTTCAACATAACGTTTAAACAAGTATCAAGAGCAGACCATTTAAATATATTATCTTGAATAGTATTTGTCTATTTAAACTTGCATTTCGTTATTGCAATTCTTATCTACCTATTAATCAGTTGCTAACGCAATCTACCAGAGAAATGTTGTTTATAAATGCTTACGTCATTAAAAACAATAGATTCACGTGCCAGAGTACGTTGCAATCGTTAAACAGAATGGCGGAGGCGGGTATGTTCTCTTTAACATTTTTAGACAGAATTCTGAGTAATATTTTTAGCTCCTCCTTACCGATTATCTACAAACACTCCAGATGTATTAATTTCGCTTTAATTTTGTCCGACACCTGTCCTAAAACTATTGGAGTATGACTAACAATAAGTTTTCCCGCGAACCGTGTGAAATTGTGTGCGAGATGTTTCTGTATTTATAATTGTAATCCAGCCGATGTCCGAACGTCGTGTGGAAATAGATTTTTTATGCGCCTACATATAATAGATTTATCGTTCGCTCTTGTGGGTGGTAAGTGTGAAATATAAAGTTTCACTTCACTTTTACTGCCAGAGTTGACTTTATTTAGACCACAATATTTGATTCTTACTGTTTTATTCAATGTGAATTATGAGTTATTGCTTTTGCCTATAAGGTCTTCGCATTTACTTCTTAAAACGCTGTAAACATTAAAGTTCATGTATTTCATGTTTTACATGTGTAATGTTAATCGATACAGTGTATCTGTAACCGTTTCATGATCGGTTCAGCATGTGTCTTTCGCTATAAGGTCCTATTTAATATCTGCGCTGAAGCCATTAAAACGGCTGTTTATTATAGCAGTAGGCTGGATTTGATAATGTATTTTATGGGTTACTTTACTCTTTGAAGTAGGGTCGAATTCATATATACATAAGATGAATGACAAAGAATTTGCGACTCTGTTACAATTGCAAGAATTTATATTTTTAGATAGTTATTTTCGCACGTATAAAATTTAACGTCTGTAGTCTGCTATTTGAATTTTCGTTGTAACTACTTGGCGTTGCGCTTAGGACATTAAATATAGTAACTATATCAAGTATATAAGATACAAAATATAGTTGATTATAATTATAACCTAAAATTATTTACTTGTAAACTAGCTTACGTAACTCTACTTTGAAGCTTATTTTTTTTATACAGGAATACCCCGAACTTACGCGATAAATGGGACTGAGTGACAGCCGCGTAATTCGTGTAAGACCCGACTTACGCGAATGACGCAGCTGTCACAATGATATAAATTATTTTTAATTAGGGCCGGAAGTTAAAGAAGAATAGCAATTTATACAAAAAAAACTGTAATTAAAATCTTATATCATACAGATATAAAATCGCCAGCCGAAGTTATTTTGATGTAGAAGGCTTCATAAAATTTAACACACTAATTTAATTACTCAAAGATTTGTTTACCACCAATTTCCTGGTATCATTGTAACATTCTTTTTATTATATGTTTTCTAGAAGCAATGAGCTTGGAATGTATATTTTGTTAAATATGTAAATTTAAAATCGCGTAATCCCGGAATCCGCGTAAGTCGGGGTAGCGTAAGACGGGGTTTTACTGTATTATAATACAGTAAGTCTAGTTAGCTAGAACACTTCTATGCATTTTCGGATTAGAATTACAGGTAAAATAACACCAACTCTTGTACTAGATTCAAGTTTAAACCCTCCATCATACCATCATTTATCATCTAGTCTAGGCAATGCACAACTGAAACATATGGGAATCTCTGCTGATATCAGAATAGTATACTGAATAGTGCCGAAACGTTAGGAAAGTCATACAAATACCTAATTTTAAAGTCTAAGGAGTAATTCATCATCTTCCATTATACATCGAAATTGAGTTCACGCAGGTAAGACTGGCATCCAGCCAATTTACGTGATATACAACTAGACGATCTTTATTAACGTTCTATATTGTGCAATTTGTGTTAACCAGGATTCTTGATTTTTGATGGAAACTTATTTAGAATCATTATGATTTAAAATTGAGAAAAATGCGTTACGAAAGTAGTTGTCGCGGCTACAATTAGATGGCGCTGCACCCGTTTCTAAATCACGCTATCGATTTTTAACCGACTTCCCAAAGTAAGAGAGGTTATACTTCGTAGCTTGCATAAGTACTTAAGTTATGTATACCTATATGCGAAAAAAATGTGGTCTTAATATTCTTATGTTCAGAAATGTTTTATTATTATATTATTATTAAATTTCACTTCTGCGGTATTGCACACGTACACTTTTTTGTTATTTAAATCGTACGGCAAATTATTTTGTATTGAACATGGATCTTCTATCTTAAGAGCTTCAGAATGAATTAATTAGATACTCTGGGTTGAATTTTAACTTGATTGCATTGTTAACTCCGAATTATAACTCTATATATAACACATTTATTGCTAGATAAAAAAAATCTCGATTGTTATGTATTTGGGAAGTTTCAATAAATATTTACGATGTGTAGACTGTATCAAGAGTTTCTTCAATTATACACGGTATCAATTAGTCAGGAACATATTATTTGTCTAATTAATAACAACTGTGTAAGTCATGCTCATTTATCCTTCCGTTCTATTTGGCACATCATTTGCTACTACGTTTTATATGCCTTTGTTATGACATTACTACGTTTAGCGTCTATCGCTTTATAATTATTACGGTCACATTTCTTTCAATTTTATTATCCTTCAAATATAGGAATTGTGCCGTGGACATAAACACTTTTGTTAATATCCTGTTTATTTATGTCATGCTCTATTTCTTAAGATTAGCTATAATACTTGTGGAACTATTTTAAATGTTCGTGTCAACCAACAGTTAGTACGATGCCAATTCTATAGATTTTATATTTTTAGCGATTACACCTTGAGGATTGGAGATTTTTATATTTCGTTGTATTCGTGTTTTCGTTTTTCCAAATATTTAGTGGATATTTTCAAAATCAAGTGCATGATCGTTGTTAAAACATGCAACGTTATTTTCGGCGTTCAAACATGTAATAGCAGAACAGCTAATAAAAGATAAAGATAGAAGTGGGGATATAGACAAAATACTTCACGAATGAATTTGAGCTGAGCTCTGGACACGGCACCGCGGCATTCTAACACTAGGGACCGAAATAACGACTGAATCATTTGCACTAGCGTTCGCTTTAATTTACTTAGCTATGGTTTTCCTTTTGTTTATAAATATAAATGTGACAAAATAGTACGATTCACCTATCTGGATATAGTGTATTTCTAAATTCCGTTATGTTTATAATCACGCCAAAGTCGATCTGAAAAGTGATGGAATTCTCTAGGGCCGTGACGGCATCACCACTTTTCGGCTTCATACAAACGACGTAGGTTTATGCGTTCTGGTTTGAAGACTTATAAGGTGAGGCACTAACATGAGGCTCTCCCTTTCCTGTATTCTCCGGAGCAACATAGTATCCTATTTTAATTTAGTAATAATATAAGTAACAATGATCACTACATCGGAATTATTTTATCAGATTTAAGTAGCAAACGAGCATACATGATGGTAAATAGTTACTGCTGCCCATCGACCTCTCAAAAGAAACTTCATATAGAACAAGGGTTCTTTATCAGATAGAGTCTAAAGTCGATCACAAGTTCGTTGTTACTCAGGAGAAAGAGGACTGTCGCGTCATATATAAGTGAACCGAATGCTACGTTTCAGCTTTCATAATCATAATATCACATGTGCTTAAAGAAATGTTGAGAGTTCTAAATATCTTTCATAATTTGTCATCTATAAATTCTATTTAAACAAGGACCATTAACTATGAAGACACTTCATAAACAGCAATTACACGGAACACATGCAAGACATCTGCACCATAATAATAGAGTACCACAACACTACTTAACTGTTTGCTGTGTCCAATATCATGTAATCGCGTCGCTCGTAAACAGATATCTATTAATACGTGCACACAATCACAACACAAGTGTGCACATTTATTATTGTGACTGTGATGTGACACGGCTCTTCTATTTCCAGAATTCACCGATTTATGTCGCAAAAATACCCATTGTTTTGTATTTGTGTCTATTTGTGAACGTTTCGTTTTCCTTCAATTTGGACGTATATGTATGTGCTTGACTTTGCATTGTGGACTATTGCGTTAATTTAGTTTACTCGCTAGTTTATGTACAATCGCGATTAAGTATAAAAAATCAATTGAAAATCGATAATTTCTCAATTTTGTAAATATCCAAGCTCTGTCCCTCCATGTTAAAATGTTTTAAGCATACTTAGTATTTAAATATGCAATTATACACGTATAGAACACCAGGCATATTCCGGAAAACATCTTATGGTAATGTTTCTAAACAAACTATTTCGGATAATAAAATATTTTCGGGATTACGCTTCTACGTCAACCTATCCGAAGATTTCACTAACGTGAAAGATTCAGTCTTATTGCTTCTTGTAAATAAGCTTTACGCTCTTTGAACCACAACGCGAAAAAACAAGCTCACTGTTGTGAGGCAAATTAAAAAAAAAAATTCAAAATTTTCAAATACCGTTCATTATTATTTAAAAAAAGTACCCGTTTTTTATATTTCGTTTGAAATTATCCTCTTCCGTTTTAACCGTATTTGTTAAAAATATATGTACCTATACATTTTGATCGTTCTTATAATAAATTACTGATTTTCGGAAGCATACGTACGCATACGTACGTACATATATACGTAGCCTACTACGTGGAATAACTCAATTTTATCTCTGACAGCGAGTTAGTTAATTAATATTTTCCCCATACATAAATTGTAACCTTTTTTACTGTGGTCATACGAAAGGTGAACGTTCAAATTCAATTCGCGTGTGACTTGTTTTTGTAACGCAGTTAAACCTCTTTTCGAAAATCCTCTTTAGGCACTAAATGCACTACTGGTTTTGTGATTTAATTACAATCCGATTCCTTCGATGTTTTAAGGGCCTGAACAGAATATATCAAAGTTAAATTTGTAATAAAACACGAGAAAAACTTACTTATACCTACAAGTATTCAAAGTAAAACAGTATACCAAAAGTTTAGATTCTGTTTGTTTGTTGTTCTTAAAAAGTTATAAACAAAATGATCTCTACAAAAGTTAGTGTCCTCATTATTATCATAATATGTGAGTATGTCACACATTGTTATATAACTTTAACTCAATAGACAATATGTTACATTCTAAGGAATGCTGTGATCACATCTCTTCAGGTAAACAAACGTTTATGTCATTATGTAAAAAGCTTTTAAAAATATTTGTGATCGCGGTCACAAACTTTATTGCAATTTTATTACATGTTAAACAAAGTGCCATTTTATTGTTTGTGCTTATAGGACACTTTTATGTTATTGTATACTATGGGCAAGGTAAATCACGTTCTACACATGTTTGAGTTCCAACATTAATATCTATATCTATAAAGAAAATTAATTTAAGTGAAAAAAAAAAATATATTTTTTACCTCTACACTTTTTAATTACAGTAAACGCAATGTGCTTATTATTGTATGGAAGTAGGATTCTGTCATGCTGTTCAACTGGTGTATATGGTCATAACAGACTAAGAACTTTAGTAAAATGAAGGTGAGAGGGTTCTACCATCTTCATTGCTTCGTGTTGCGTATTTTAAAACTCAATTCAATTAAATATGCATTGAAGCCATTATGAAATAACATTATTTAATACAAATTTATTGTAACTGACCGTTGAATCAGTTGTTTCGTTAATAACCTAGGCCATAGATCTCCTCTCATCATAAAAGCTTAAACGACAGGTCACCATAACATTTGTGCATCAGAAGATATAGTATATTTTCTTTTTATGCCTAAGTCTTTTCTCTCTCCACCTTTTTACTCATATAGCGGTATTTAGTACTACTCATAATAGTAATATTATAACATAGTCATGAACAAACACGCCCGGTTGTTTACAAAGTCAAATTTCAAATCGAACCATCAAACTTAAAAAAACAGATTGCATGCACTCGGCCCATACCCACGGACTAATTAAGGATGAGGATACTAAAGGAACCAAACCAGAAGTGCTGATTTAATAATTTCAAAAATTATAGATTAGTAGATTCAGTAGTTAATATTACGGAATAAATAAGTATTTTTAATAATTTGCAATTCAATGACACGGATTTTCAAGTCAAACAGTTTTTAAAAATATTGAAAGCTTCCTAGTATTTATGACCTTCCTCTTGTATTGGACACTAACACATAAACAGTAAGACCCTGAACTGTAACTATGTTCTAGCGGATATCTAAATTTGATAACCATCCCTCGTTTCCTCAAATCAATACTCCAATCAAATATTATCCTAAAAAGATCGACAATGTGAGGCTTCCATTGTTGCTATTTTGCTAAAGGAAATAACATAAACGTATTTACCTCGCTTAATTTTGCTTGCATTCTTGCAGCGTAAGTGTGTTTTCTATTTACTACTATTGCCGTATAGAAACAGCTCATAGGAACAATAAATAACGGATTATGTAAAAAAAGTTCTATCGTAAATGTAAACTTGGCATCACTTCTGAAAATACACGGAATTTATTAGATAAACGATTGATGTGTGCACAAGAATAAACTAAATAAAATGTGTTTTGATGAAATTTATACTCTTATTATAAATATTTATTTTTCAGGTGATGCAAACAAAAAATAATAACATAACCGTTGTTTTGAATTTTGAACGTGTAATTCCAAAAAAATACTCTAAATTTTGTACTACCGTTAGGTAACCTATAAATACGAACTCCATCAAAACAGTTCGCTACAAAGTTGATGAAAATTAAAAATACTCACCATGGTTTACGATGTTTTCGCTACGGATAAAATTATAATACGCGTGCTCTACACGAGGTCGCGAGACGAACTGATCCGATCGCGACATAGTTCGCCACCTTTTAGTAAGGATGTGTCGCAGGACAATCCACTGAGCGGTATCGATATTGGAAATATCGATAATTTTCTCAAAAAATATATGCTTTTGGGAAAATTGCATTATTTCTTTACGTTTGTTTCTGACAAAGAAACAGACCGTCGTAATGTTTTATGTTTGTGGCCTATACTTTTAATATTACTCTCGGTATAATTTTAAATTTGTTATTGCACTACATAAGTTTTATTACTTTTATTCTTTATTCGATCCTACTAACACCCAAAATATTAAAGTCATATATGTAATTATTACTGATACATAAAAAGCCCGCGCCGTGATTTATTAGGTAATATTGCTACATATTTAACTCATAACCTAATGTACTTAACGTAAACCTTGCCTGCTTATTTCCACGCAGACAAGTGGTTTTCGAGTATAAGCGACGACGACAAATATACTGAGAAAAACTTTTTGTTTCATAACTAAAGTAGGATGTTAAAGGTTAAACGATTATGTTGTAAACTCTATGTAATTTGATAAGTTGTTATTATACGTATTTTTTAAAGAAATTCATAATGATTGATGACGATGATACGAGAATTTCGGAGTATAAAACCAACGATTTTGGAAGAAAAAAAAATACCTAATACAAAAATCTTCTCTGCTTAGTCACTAAATTTATCATAGAACCGCATATATAGACAGATAAGCATATCTCGATACATTTTGAAAATGCTGAGTCTTTGTAAACTATCAATGTAAAGTAACCTGAATATTTAATAGATCTTATTATTGAATAAGTTTCCAATAATTTGGTACAAGTATCATTAAATAACTGTAGTTGTGTAATAATTATTAAAACTTTTAAGTAACTACATGTAGTATTATAGCTATATATTATATGTTGCCAATGTAAAATTTTGATCAATATTGACGGAGACTTAATATAATAAAATCCTAATAAATGGCCGACATAAAAAAATATTGATCAAAGTATAAAGGTCACATCACTATTGACGAAGCGAAAATACAGGCGCCTTATCGTTGATGACGTAACGGTTGCACTTACAGGGAACGGAGAGTTGCACGGGGCTGCCAGATGACGGACCACAATGCCCGTGGGATACACGACAGAACATACTAACCCATGAATTTGTAGCTATAAAACTGTAAGGGTAGCTGTGTAGAAATCTACCAACCACTCTTATAATCAATGATAAGCTTCTAATTCCCCCGGAGTCAATATGTAAACAAACACTTTAAAACTTCTACAAAGTTCATAATAAACAAATTCGATTGACTCAAGCAATTTTAATAATATTTCTTGTCTAGTTCAAAATACAAGTTAGTAGTTTTGACAACTGCTGAGGGACAACTATCTTCAGTCTGTTTCCCCAGTTCCTAATCATTATTTTCTTTGTCTCGCAAACAGTGTGGAGCTTTAAAATTTAAAATAAATTAGTCGTCAGGAACCCTGCGACACGTAAAAAGTTTTTGTGTTTTAGAAGCTCTGGTATTATTTTGAGGGTTACTGGTAGCACTCTTAGCGATATTTCCAAAATTTACAACTGGTTATTTTATACCACTAATTGTATTAAAACTTGTATATATATTTCAGTCTTCGGAAGCCACCCCTACAAGCTACGAGGTGAGCAGATTGCTGCGGCAGCTATGCGGCGGAGATGCTTTGAGGTAAATAATATACAACATATAATTATATCATATTAATTAACAATAGTAAATTTTCATTATATAGAGTTTAACGAATAAGTACTATAGTATAGTAGTAAAATATCAATAGGGAAGGCACCACTAGTGCCCTTATTTCGTGAAGCAGTTTTGGCGTTTTGGTAGAAGTATTTGTATGCTGGCTGATTTACATTTGAATCGATTATGATAATCTTATTTCTCGGGACTGTGATTTGTTTCATGTGAAACCCCTTTACTGTACGTATTTGGATGCAGAAATCTAGATACGAAATTGTATATTTTACACCCCTTCAAATACTACAACACTTCCTAAAACGTCAAAGAGATAGATTGTCATATTGACAACAAATATACTTCCAACCTAATTATTTATCAATGAACAACAAGACAAGCCAGTAACCTCTCAATGAATCCGTGAAAAAAAATTAAACAATTTGTGTGTTTAGTAACCGTGTTCAACTTACCGCCTAAATCTATTCGGTTCCAACATCTCTATCTTCGACACGCGTTAGATAAAGACAGTGATACAAATGTAATTGCCAATCGAACCGCCCGCCCACACTCGAACCCTAACCGGTGCGTGAATAATTACGTGGTTGATGGTGCCGGTGTGTCTAAATTTGGTGAAGTGGTGATTTTTTTGCATAAAAACATGACTGGTCTGGTTAATTTAGTACCCTGCCCACGTGTCATGGGGTCCCTTAAGTATCCGCTAATGAGTCATCGAATTGTGTTTTCGGAATTACCGCAATTGTTTCTTTCTTTTTACATCGTTTTTTATTGTTTTATGTCATAAATTTCATAAAAAAGCATCCATCCAACGTAACGATAGGTCAATACGCTCTGTCTTTGATTAAATCCAAATACGCATTACGGTAGCTATTAGCTACTGTTTTGCTACGCCCGAGGACAATGTTCGTAGTCCGTACGCGACAACTATTCTCGCCTTTATACGTTCTTAAAGCTACGATGAGATTATTTTTATATTTGTAAACTTTATGTATTGTCAAAGTCGTTAAAGAGTATGATGCAATCCATCTGATGGCATGTGATCATTACAGCCTGAAGTCAATCACAGTTGTTGCTCCTGAGGAGTGAGGACTACGAGTGGTCGCGTCATATGTAAGTGAGCCAATACTTCGGATTATAATTTCTGTGTGTAATTCAGATTCAGATTTTATTCAGAGATACAAACAAATTAATATGAACGGTAAAATCACACAGAAGCCTTAGGGCAACAATTTAGCATTGCTATTTACTCATTTTTTCGAAGTTCTTCACCTTAATCCCTAATAACTGTTCATAGTTAAGAAATCCATGAGAGATGGAGTGATTTGACATTAATGATTATATTATCATCAAACATCTTAACAATCATTCACAATTCTAGGTAAAAACAACGACAGCTTATCTCGTATCGTAGTCCTTAATCGATTATGTGGAAAATTACTTGAATGTACAAAACAAAGAGATATCTAATTATGGTCTATACTTCGAATTGTTTCGTCAGCGATTAGGCGTCGTATCGGTGATACATCGGTCAGGCTTGTACAAGATACCTGTCAAGTTGAAGATCAGAAATGCATCAGATTGACCGATTGTTCATCCGATATTATATTGGAAAGATGTTCAGATACAGGATCATCATCAAACCCTTATATATTGTTGAGCACGGGATTTCTTGCAGAATGAGAAAGTTTTAGGACAAAGTGTTGAAAAAATGTACCTACCAGTAAATAACATCGATATAAAAACTTTTAAGTTAACGAAATACAAAAGTATGGATCTTATTTTATAATGCCACGAAATTTCGCTGCAAATTATGGCGAAATTTGCCAATATTCGCTCAACGCTGACGCTTGCAGCGCCAAGCCAAAATTTCGTGGCCAAGCGGTAAGTCAAGTGAAATAACTGCTGTTTGGCTATTGACGATGTTTAGTTTCTCAATTTAAAAGTTATTTTTTTTACAATTATTGTAAACGAATTAACATCACTGAGCATAAAATAGTTTTTTTTTTATTTTTTATTATTCGGCAAACTATGAACTAAAATTAATTGCTTATGTAAATGTGCCAGGTGGTAGAACCAATGTAGTTCGACCGGGGAAGTACCACCGCCACACCAATTTCTAGCGTGAAGCAGTTCTT
>DWNE01005824.1:0-13614 GCA_018249875.1 Cecropterus toxeus | reverse complement strand
ATGCGGTCAGCCGTCCGGCTAACCGCAGGACGCGGTTGCGCTTGCGGTTAGCCGGGTGACGGGTAGCCGCAACCCTCCGCACTACGCTAGCACTAGCACTCCGCGTAGTATATCCGGCTAGCAGTCATTCGGGCCGCAGCGCTCAGAACGACCGGAGCGGTCGGCCGGTAGCCGCATCACAGTGCGAATAGAAACTACATTACATTTTCGTACAAATTGTTGATTGCAGTCAGCCGCATGGCTGGCCGCATTCCGGCTAACCGCATAATGCGTATGAGGGAACCGAACAAAGTCTACTGCTTTATAATATTAGTATAGGTTAGATTTAATACCGCGGATTATTTTTAGCTGAAATTTGCATAAAAAATTGGAAAAACCGAGAAAAATGCGATGAAAAATTCCAACGCCATAAGCACCAGGATCGTGTCAGGAATCCATATTTTTAATTATATCCATTTTTTTAATTATATCCATATTTTTTTCGGTATGGTATAATTATCTATATTTTATTCGGTACGCTGTCATTTACACCTGTATATCCTATCATATGCTATCTTACCCTATCACATCACATATGTATCGTTAATTCGTACCTCTAACGAACCGCTGGAATAAGCTACTATACTTGTAACTTTCATCTGAAATATTTCATATCCTATCCTATCATGTCATATCATATCACATCATATGTATCGTTAGTTCGTACCACTAACGAACTGCGGAAAGTAATGTTTAACTTTATGAATTATGTTACATATATTTATAATATAATATAGGTATATATCTTTGCCTTGTATTGCGTGTGTGCGTGCGTGTGTGCGTGCGTACATGTGTGTGTGTGTAATCTATACTAATATTATATAAAGCAGTAGAGTTTGTTTGGTTGAACCCACTAATCTCAGGAACTACTGATTCGAATTGAAAAATTATTTTTGCGCTGAATAGTACATTTATCAAGGAAGGCTTTAGGGTATATAATATCACGTTATGTTTGTTTGTTTAGTTAATATATTGTTTTCTAATAAACGCAGGTGAAACTGCGTGGCATAGCTAGTAATATCATATAGTACTACATCTAACGAACACACAAGCGCGCGTGTGTGTGCAGGTGTGAATGTGTGTGTGTGCGTGTAATATATCATATAGTTAATTCCTACCTCTAACGAACACACAAGCGCGCGTGTGTGTGTGTAGGTGTGATTGTGTGTGTGCGTATTATATATCATATAGTTTATTCCTACCTCTAACGAACACACAAGGGGAGCGCCGCCATCTCCGATGCCAGTATCCACGCCAGACACTGCAGCGCACATGTAACTGTAATGGAACGTGAACTCGACGGACAGATGTGTGTTACGAAGCTGCATCTGACACCTCGCCAGCTCTACTGTCGACATTTGCATCTGGAAAAGCGTTTATCAAAAGTAGCAAAAGGTCTTGCTGTTCGCCTGATGGGAAGTGGCACTGCCGCCCATTGACATCTGAAAGCAATATTATATAGAATAGGAGTTCTATCTGAAGTGGATCGCATGCGTTGCTACTCCTGAGAACTAAGATGGCCGTCTTATATATAAGTTTTTTTTATAAGAATGAAGTAGCAAACAAGCATGCAGTCCACCTGATGGTAAGTGGCCACTGCAGCCTATGAAGACCTGTAAGCATCTACATACAGAACAGGGGTTCGATCTAAAGTCGATCACAGATGCGTTGCTACTCCCGAGGACCAAGATAGTCGCTCATATATAAGTGAGCAGGTATCTACAACCATTCAGTAAAACGCAAGAACTGCTTCACGCTAGAAATAGGTGCAGCGTAGTACCTCCTTAGCCGCTAGATGGCGTTGTTACCCTTTCTGAATCACGGTTACGTGTTTTCTTTGTAGCTTATCAAGAGCTTAAGTCTGGTATAATGCGAGATAAGATGACTGATTATGGACACACGCACACATTTTTTTGCCGACAAGGAATGTCAACGCTTTCCCTCCAAAATATAGCAACGTCCTTGAAGAGAATCGTACTCACCTCTGGAAGAATAAAAAAACACGCTTTCTACACTCATAGCTGCACAATAGGATTTTCTACTGTGTCGTGGGTGCCATGAACATACAAAAACTAATACACAAACAAAAATCTGAACTGATCATTCACATTTCTGTCTGGCCGGGGATCGAACCCGGGACCCACTGCGTGTAAGACTGGTATGCCTAGCGCTCCACCACGCGGGCTGTCTTACAAATTCGAATTACAAATAACCTAAACTGAAAATACAACCAACTCACCTTTTTCAAAGCAGAACTATTTTCATCAGTAAATGAATTCCCCCACCCCACCGTAGAGCAGAGGGTGTCGGGGGGTGGTAAGTTTTCGCCTAAACAAGCAACCCTTATGTGCTTGGCAGTAGTTTTAAACGGTGACTTCGTAAAAAGAAGGGCTGCGTCGAAGTAATATTGCACTGAAAAGTACATAATGGACCGTGCATTAAACGTGATGTTTTTTTGGCTTTTTTAACACCATCTTTGTGATACATGGTGAGGTTAAGGACTAAAGGGCCGTGTAAATAGTATACAGGGTGTAAATGACAGCGTACCGAAAACTTAAATGGTAGATTTGTGACACAAAATGAACAAAAAATAACTCATCAATTTTCCTCAGAAATCATTGGTTCCCGAGTTGGTCATTTTTGAGTGCGCAATGTATTGTGAACAACGCGAGGTCATTGACCGAACGTCCAACAGCTGATAGCGAAATCATTACATTATTTTAATCCATTGCTGGTTTTCGTGAAAATCAATAATATGAGTTTTTTTCAAAATCTGTAAAAAAAATGCATAAAAAATTGGAAAAACCGAGAAATAAGCGATGAAAAATTCCAACACCATAAGCACCAGAATCGTGTCAGGAATCCATACTTTTAATATTCGGTACGCTGTCATTTACCTGTGTAGTACGATAGATTAGTATTAGCATTCGACCGAAACATCGGCTTCGGCCACCGTCGTTCAAAAAAACTCCTTCGGCAAAACATACGGCTTCGACCAACCTGGGCGGAAGTATTTGCCGACGCCGTAGGTTCCTAGCAAGAGCCAAAATTGAAGGAACTGCGACACAATTGTCGCAGTTTCTTTACCCCTGTCCTTACATCTTCATCACGAATCATACAATTATGATTCGTGACGAAGATGTAAGGACAGGGGTAAAGGCAAAGTCCTTTGTGGGTTTGGGTCGTCAGCTGTGTTTTAAATTTGTATTATGTATAATATCATACCGGTCTGGCGCGCAGTGGTTCCCGATTCCCGGCCAGACAGAAATATGAATGATGAGTTTAGATTTCTGTTCTGGGTCTGGGTGTTTGTGTATTAGTCTTTGTGTGTCCATGGCACCCACTACGCAGGAAAAATCCTAGTGTGAGGCTATGAGTGTAGAAAGCGTGTTTTTTTATTTGACAAGCAACGACTGTCGCTTTCGATGCCAACAATTCACCCTTTTTCAAAGCTATTTGTTATTGTTAATAGAAGTCCTGTTACATATATCAAATAGGACAGATCTGGAAGATCTATAATTTCCGTTTGTTTGATCAAAGAATTTGTCGTCTTCCATTTAAGTCCAAGATTAAGTCGGTGAAAAACAGCTCCTTTTAAAATGGAGAGGAGAAAAGAAAATATGTATAAGTACAGTCTTTCCGAAATAAATATAAAGTCGATCACAAGATTCTGTGTCAGTTTCCGCTCCCTATGGACAATTTGAAAGTAGATTTAAACTGTTTAGAGCGCCTTTCCTACCCCTTCGACACCAACCTGAATCCTAGATGTGTTTCTTTTCTGACGTTTTATATTAATGTCTCTCAGCAGAAACTGTGGTAAAAGACGTAAAAAAGTAAGAAAAATGCATCAGCATTTTGCCGCTGCAGTGTTGCTCGAGATAGTTTTGCCATATTTAAATTCCCAATTTTAACCAAAACTTCCCAATTCCCAACTTTCCCAAGAAATTCCCAAAAACCTTTAAACAGTCACGTGATATTTTTGTTGAAGTGTTTTATGTGAAGTTTTATGTTCACGTACCGGCAAATTGGATCAATCGTTCAAAAGCTCGTACAGACAAATGAAAAAATTAAAGATTGCAGTATATTGCAACCAAAGACTTTTACGCATTTAACTTTTATTTTTCAGCCTAGTGAAAGGTGTCATCTAAGCGTGGAAAAATATGTTTTTAAATTAGGAAACTAGGTAAAACAATAGTATCAATTGGTGAACGAATATTTTCGAGAATGCCATTGCTTATCAATCTTATCGTCTGCGGCGGTTGTTTCCGGTTTCATTCAGCACTTGGAGATAGTCCGGTGACGTCAAGATCGGGGGCGTCCCACGTCTTATTTACTTCTGAATACCTGATGTATTAAACAAAAAATGACGTTATCGGCTTCTAAAGCTAGCGATAAAAATGGTACGGGATTATTTATTGTACTATATGCAATATGTCATATGAGCAGTGATAGCCTAAGAGTTGTAAATCCCCCCTCCCCCCACTACCGAGAGGTCCCAAATTCCTAATCACCAGGCAGTTGATAATTCTAAGATTATGTGCGTATTAAACATTAATTAATACGCTGTGGCGAAGGAAAACAACGTGAGGGTATGTATACTTCTCAAAGGTGTGCGAAGTCTACCAATTCGCACTTGTTCAGAGTGATGAACTATGGCCTAAAATCCCTTTCACTCTGAGAGGAAAGCCGTGTCCAACAGTTGGACAATATTTGGTTGACGATGTAATAATCATCCATCAACACATTGTCTTCTGTAATGAATATGTATTGATAACGAAACTAGAAAAAGTTTTATATAAATATCATCCCACACAGACTTTCAGAATAGTATCGTATGTCAGAAAAACCTTTTGGCGTCGTACTTATAAACAGGGAATTACACGAGCGTCGTTTATTCGCGCGAACTTTGATCATACAAATGGTCGACCATACATACGTTGATTGGTTCTACAATTAGAACAAATATAGAATTACACGAACATGTTTAAAAATAAATTCGCACAAATTCGTCACCGATGCCGGTCGCGCACTGTGAAATTATGGTGTTAATATTGGTGAGCTTGTTCCAATTTCAGTTTCGGATGGTGACAAACAGCAAAAAGGATATATACAGCTAAAGCTTTTTTTTAGTACTGCTGGTCAGTCGCGGTTTCTGTATTCGCGGCATATAATATGTTCGGAACATAACCCCCGCGAATAAGGAGTTACTACTGTACCTATATGTATTTAGTTGATATCACAAACACATGGTGCCTTATCAAAATCAGGTTTTGGCCGTCAATGAGAATTGAGTAGAGTTTAAGCCGAGTGAAAGTCTTCGTTTATCATCACTTTTTATCTACAATCTTAGTGTTTTGCTATTATGATATGTAAAGTCCAATTTTCTCGATTTGAACTAATCGATTGAGCAGGAGATTCAAAGTTGAACGTCTGGACAAAGAAGATAATAAAAGCCCTTTCATCCTTAGACTACTCGTCTCACTATTTATCATGGCCCTGCCTCACTAGTTTGTTCCTGGAAAAAAAGAAACAAGATTCCTGTACTTAAATCTAATTTACACTTAATTAAGCCAAATCTCATTAACCCATGGTTAAGTAATAAAAATAAGGATATAACTCGTTGGTCCAAACATTACCAGAGTTCCAAAACTAAACATAGTCTACACTGAAAATAGGTCCACTGCAATATTATTAAATAGACGGGATCTTTGTCTGAATACTTTAATAATACACAAGAGTCTGACAGGCTACATGATTAACCGCAATGGATGCGGAGACAACTACCTGATCTTAAGATCATAAGATTATTATGTTGACGTTATGTTGGTTCAGAGAAATAACAGTGATATTCTTCTCAAAATCATGCGTTGTGTCATTGCTGCCGTTTGCGACATGCCCGGATTAGTCGCTCTAGGCATGGGAACCAGGGATAATTATTCCGTATAACAAACACGTCAACATGATGATTTATACTTATACTGATATATATTTTGGAAATAAAAGTAGCAACAGAGGATGCAGTCCGTCTGATGTTAACTGGTCGCTGTCGCTTATGGAAATCTGTAACCAACTTATAGAACAGGGGTACTACCTGAGGCCGATCACGAATGCATTGCCACTCTCGAGGACTAACATGGTCGCCTCACATGATTTTTAACCATATATGTACTATGTAAATGGTCCTAATTAAATTCCCGTGTAGACAAATTGAAATTAAACTCTACCTTTCTGGACGTGTTTGTAGGACCCATAACATTGAGAATCGTAAATAAACTCATTATAATGACACAAAAGTTGTTTATTTACATTTGGAAAGTGGGTTGTCCAGTCGAATGTCGTTATATCGGATTGTTGTGTCCGGCTTCTAATAATAACTGGTCGGTTGTTAGTGCCGGCCGGTGTTTCACACGTGGCTGATGTCTACGAAAATATTCTTGAGATGAGAGGAGGTGCTTAGAAGATGTTTACGCTTTGTGAATTAGCCGAAAATCGCGATTGTGTATAAACATGCAAAAATGTCTGACGTATGAATTCTCTTCGGATGTCTGCCCCGCGGTTTTATCCTTTACTACATGAGAAAAAACTTACAAACGAACATAGCGTGATAGTCTATAAGTGTTCCTCAATAAATGTAGGTACTATTCGACACAAGCATATTTTTTCAATTCGAACCATAAGTTCTTCAGATTAGCGCGTTCAGCGAAACAAACAAACAAAAATAGAATAAAATAAATAAAGGGGGCTCCCATACAACAAACGTGTTTTTTCACACATAATGGTAGGTATGGAACCCTTCGAGTGCTAGTCAGACTCGCACTTGGCCGTTTTTTTATACCGCCATAGCTGTGTCGGGCTTCCCGAAGATTGGTCGGCAGAAAATGCTTATAGCATTAAATCCACATTTGTACAATTTTTCTTGTGAAGTACATAAAGATTAAATAAACGATTAGATAAATACTATAAATGTATATGGCATTGGTGTCATTATAATCGAACTACAAACAGATCTACTACCGTTAGTACCCTGATTACCAAGACCCATTAAGTGGTACCTAATTAACGATCTAATAAGCATAGATACAAGATACTGATTATCTAGAAAAACCCGTTTCTCTACTTCCTGATTGTTTGTTTAGTTGAAAAGTGGGTAATACCTGTTTTACGGAGTTGCCTTATTAACATATTAAAAGGACCGAACGTGACAGGAGAGTATTAACACTAGTTTATATCTGTGTGTATTGAAACGCTCTGATTAATACTGGGCTGTCTAGGTTTTGACCCGACTGCTTCAAAACGAGGGTAATCTTTTTCAAGCATATGTTTGTTTGTATGCTTATCTATTTCTTTGACACCCGCTGCAGTCCAAACGGCTTGACGCATTGTGACCTATGATATATCATTAGAATCGTCTATGTTTGTAGACTGTCATGGGCTATAAAATTTTTGAAAATGGCGCCTGCAAGTAGCGGAAAAAATTGAGTTGGACTTTTTTTATTATCACAGCTATATGGGTATAAAGTGAAAACTAATAAATAGACCATTCAAATATAAAATATAGTGTTTTTGGTTTCAATATGTAACAATATTCCTAGTTTTATAATATTGAAGCAGCAAATGAAGCTGTATTTTATGTTGTGTTAAATAGCAGTGCAGCCCATGGATTTGTAACCAACTCTGTATAGAACAAGGGGTTGTACCTGTAACCGAACACAGATGCTTTGACACTCCTGAGAACTAATATGGTCACCTCATATGTTATTTCGCCAATATCCGCAACCTCCCACGGAAAAAGAACAGCTTCACACTAGAAATATTGTGGCGGTGGGGTGGGGAAGTATCCCCTGCCTACATTGTACGAATGAGTGACTTCGCTTTGCCTTATTTTTTTCCAATATGTATGTAGAATCACAAAAAGTGTGTTTAAAAATTCAAATTTTCTCCTTGTAAAGCTGTCTATTAACTATGTTCATCAAATTTCATATTAGTCCGCAAAATTGATAAAATTTAAAAACGTTTTAGTACTTAAGACAGTTGCAGTTATTTTGAAATTAGACATACCCATGTATATTATTTGTTTGTACGAATCATTTTGTGGTTAACATAATCGCAATTTTAACGATTGTATTTTTCTTTTCACAGGGAAAAATCTCTACAACAATGAACATGTAGCGATTAAGATGGAACCTATGAAGTCCAAGGCTCCACAACTCCACTTAGAATATCGATTTTACAAGTTACTAGGTACACATGGTGAGTTTTTTATTTGTGTCGTCCTTTATATGTATTTAGTTAGTGCTGTATGTTGCTACAAGTCTTGATATAGTTAATTGTAACTATGATATATGAAGATAAGCATTTTAAACAAACCAAAATTTAGGACTTAGTCCTTTAGTAGCAAGTGATGACAGATGCGTTGTATTGAAATATTTGCCAAAATTGTGGTATTATATCTTGATAGATTTATAAAACAATACGGCGCTAACATAATTATATGTAAAATCATATTTGATAATATATAACATCTTTCCGGTCATAATACTGTTAGAGGGCTATAGGATAAGGAGACTTCCATAGGATTAGGAGACTGCCATACGCAATCAACGTTCCGCATGAGGCCTTGTCGCTCATCTCGAGGCATCATGTTATAAGCATCACAGTAAAGTTTTAGATAAAAGGATAAAAAATTGATAATCCAATTTACTCAGAGGGCGTACCCAAAGTATACTACTTGGGGACGTGCGGAGGTCGCTACAACGCCATGGTCATGGAGTTGTTAGGACCCTCCTTGGAGGACCTGTTCGTGCATTGCGGCCGAAGGTTCAGACTCAAGACGGTTCTAATGATCGCTATGCAACTCGTGAGTCGATACCGAACGAATACCGGATAGTTTGAAGTACGGTAGCTCTGGTACTTTCCGCCCCGAGAAGAAATAAGTTTTGTAAACAACTCCGTCGTCCTTGATCTGTGTGGATATTTTTAGAACACAATACGAACGTCTGTCGGACCTACTTAAGCTAATATAAAAAATATTCTCTCGAAATCAAATATGTTTCGTAATTGAGAGAATTCTCGAAAAATCCTGTCAACCTAAATCTGATGTGAATGACTAGCCAAAATTATTTAACGGCATTTACGTAACTGTCATATTGTCTGGATAATAAAAATGAAGTTGATAAGTTTCATAGAGCACTTCGAGCGGAGACAATCTGGCATTGTTGCTTTTTATAGTAGAGCAGCTATTCGAACTGGATTGAAAACTTTTGCAAAACTCCTGAAGGGTTGTTTACATTTTTTATCTCGACTCGTGGCGTCGACTTAGATATTATCGACGTTGGCACAACACCGCGGCCGATATTCAATGCTACATTGTGAAATGCAACTGCCGTGGTCATGACGTTGTTGGCTCTCCTGATTAGGTCGACGATAAAACCACAAAACTATTGTTTGCGAAATACAAGATTCTTTTATCGGGTTCTTTTTGTTCCGAAGCAATGCTCTCGCGCGTCACCGTTTTTGAATATGTGATACGATATCGGCTAAAGTGTTGTGCCTTGATGGTGCGTACGAGAGCAATGCTCGTATTTTCACGTGAGTACTAAATTTTTGTGTCTCTCCTCCCCTCCTACCCCCTCACTCCTTGACTCCTGTAGCGCCGTCGACAGCGGAAGGGATCCCCGAGGTATACTACTTCGGACCTTGCGGTAAATACAATGCGTTGGTAATGGAGTTGTTGGGGCCATCGCTCGAAGATCTATTCGACTTGTGCGGCCGTCGTTTCTCTTTAAAGACTGTGTTGATGATCGCTATGCAGCTGGTATGTGACCATTATTTAGTTACGAATATATTTAATTTTATGTTACTTGACGTCCTTGCTAGGGTTTGGCATAATGCACCAAAGAAAGACCGGAATTAGCTATATTTAATTAATATTTTAGACTTTTTAAGGGTACGTTGTAGCTGTAATAACGATTTCCCTTTTTACGACTGTTGACAAGACAGTATTTAATTGTTTATAATGGACGAAATTCTCATGGAAGATTATTTTATTGTGTAGTATTGTATCGTAATGATTCTCCAAAAATTACGCCCGCAGTTACCAAACCCTAGTACGTCGCTGTAGCAAATATCAATTTTATTGTTCTATATATGTACATAATATGCTTTGTATAGTAAGCCTACTGGTATTAATCCTTCAATCGTAATTATCAGACTGTAACTGTATCGGTAGATTATGTTGAACTTGAATTCATGCGAATTGATGCTAATTTGTACTCTATATACTTATTTATCCGTTCTCTCGAACAAAACAATGATACTTTGCTAATGCCTGCCACACACTTGAAGTTTTATTCGTTAAATATAAGGATATTTAGGTCGGTACTGAAAACTCAAAACATATATATATATATTTATAAATATGAAGTAGCAAACGAGCAAGCAGCCTTCCTAATGGTAAGTGGTTACTGCCGCCCATCGACATTTGTATGCAACTTCATATAGAACAGGGGTTCTATATGAAGTCTATCACAGATGCGTTGCTACTCCCGAGGACTGAGATGGTAGCCTCATATAAAAGTGAGCCGGCAACCACACCCTTCCACCGAAACGCAAGAAATAATGCCTTAATATCTGCACTACTGCTAATATGGTGGATTATGACATTTAACCGACTCATATTATAAAGAAACCTGCGAGAAGCAAATCTGTAAATTTTGAAGTTTATGGTGAATAAAAATTTTAATTGATACAAAACAGCAGCGTATAAATTAACGATGAATTTGCACAGTAAATGATCTTGTTATACGGATAATCTGTAGGAGTTATATTGAGTAGTTAACACATAGTAAAAGATGTGAAGACCAGATTGTAATAAACTTGGTTAAACGTAATAGTTGCTGATAACACTTAGCGTTTTTTTCATGGACCAAGTGTAAAAAAAAACCGTTTAACAACGATTTTATCGGACAGGGGAATCTGAAGATGTGTGGCGGGCATAATCAAACTATGTATTCTATGTTCGTTAATCGTACACACACGAACGCTCTCCTTCAAATCATTACTGAGTCACGTTCATCCTCTATAGGATTGTCCAAATTTGTACTCGATACAAGTAATTTCATTAAATTAACCACCGGTCAATTTGTTGACATCGCAACGAATAAACATTACTTTACGGCGATCCTAGTTGACACGCACAATTGAAGAAGGTCCGACTAATTGAACGTTTATTTTACAGTTACACCGTATCGAATACGTACACACGAGACATCTAATATATCGGGATGTGAAGCCGGAGAATTTTTTAATAGGTAGAACTGCAACTAAAAGGGAAAAAATCATTCACATCATCGGTGAGTTATTTTAATTTAATTAAATTTCTATGTCAGAAAACGAATTACCCAGAAAATGTTTGACGACCCGCGTGGCGCAACGGTCACCATGCCGGTCTGGCGCGCTGTGGCTTCTGGATTCGATTCCAGGCCAGACAAACACCAGAAAGTTGAATTTGGATGTCTGTTCTGGAGCTGGATGTTTGTGTGTTTTAGAACCCATGACACAGGAGAAAGGAGAAAATTCTAGTGTGGGGCTATTTGTGTAGATAGCGTCTTTAAAAATTGGAATATATCAGCAAAAGACGTATCTAAGATGTTTCTGTATGCGTTGTACATCTATTTACCTTACATGTATAAAATTGTATGGTCTTTATGTAATATAGAATCTGAGACTTTTTTTTCAAAATATATAATGAATACCAATTGTTATCGATTTACAATTAACATGCGTCAATTTTAATGAAGTTTGGTCAAAATGGTCTTGAAGTGTACATCACCAATTCTCATACTCAATTAAGATTTATTAAATTGCTTCATCTCCTTAAGTAATATTATCGTATCTGTTACGTTTCTGCACATAACAAATGTAACGTGACAACGAGAAACCTAATCAAATACGTCATATCAGTACATATGCACAGAATAAATAGTACATAGAAGTAACTCTATACTCTATATGCACAACTACGAGGTCTGTGGTTGAAATGTGTCACCGTATGAAATTATCGTACCAATGTATGTACGTATGTAATTCTCATGTTATATTGATAGTCCACTGGTGTGAATTTCTACTTCCTATCCTGAAGGCTCAGAGTTCGAATCCAAGATCACTTGTTGTTATGTGGTGTATAATTATGTTAAGGACCATCAAAAAATTAAGTCACATGAATTTCTTGACTTTTTTACGTCCGTCCTTGTCATAGCTGGTCACATTTTGAAAATTTCTACATAGAGATTAATAAATTAAAGATATTTGAAATGTGACGTCACGAAATTTATTATCAAAGGTCACTATGCCGGTTTGACACGTATAGGGTTCCGGATTCGATCCCCGGCCAGACAGACTCCTAAATGGGTTTAGATTCTGTTCTGGGTCTGGGTGTTTTGTGTATTTGTCTTTGTATGTACCCATGGTACCCACGACGTGAATGTTGAATATAGATATCCGTTCTGGGTCTGCGTGTTTGTGTGTTTCCATGACACCCACGACACCGAAAAAGTCCTTGTGGGGCTATGGGTGTAGGAAGCGTTGTTCTTTATCTTTTAATTGAAACATCTGCTATGGGTCTATGTATGAACTTAGGTTTCAACTGGTGTGAGTAAGTAGCGCTTAAAACAATGAATAGACATCATTACTAATTTAATGTTCTTGATTTACAGATTTCGGTTTGGCCAAAGAATATATAGACTTAGAGACAAACAAACATATACCATATCGGGAGCACAAGTCACTCACCGGAACTGCGAGATACATGTCAATAAATACACATTTAGGAAAAGGTCAGTATTATAAAACTTGACAATTCATTGAGTAGACATATTAATAAACTTACATGTAACTTATTTATTAAGTGGGTCTTAGATTTATTCAAGCTGATTAAACAAATTAGTTAAGACGAAATAAGCCTTAAATCATAAGTAGAACCATAATAATCGTCATACATAAAAAATAACATACATAAGTATTTCATATGTAATTTATTGATTAAACTTATATCTTGTATTGGATTTTTTTGTCTAATTAGATGAATTATGTACTTAAATAATATAAGCCTTATATACCATTCAGTGAAGACCTAATTAAATCCCGTTCTATCAATGGGTCTAGAATGTCTGTTTCTTTAAATAAAACAACTCAGTTATCAATATCACACCCCCTAAGTCTTCCTTAAAACTAAAACAATTTCGGATAATTGAATTTGAAATTTAAGTTACTAAATCATTTTATTCATGCAACATGTTTAAACACTGCATTCCGATTATATACTGTTTCTTTGGTGTGTTAAGAAATGTCGCTATTGTCAAGTTAATATTTCACTTAATCTTCTTCTTCATATATACAAATTGAGTGCCACATTGTTTGTCCGGACTAATCTCCGAAACTCCTGTACCGATTGCTATCAAATTTTCACACCGTGTGCAATTTGATCCAACTTAAAAGATTGGATACTTTTTCTTTATTAAAAGCTTTTATTTAACTTGAATGTTTGTATGTAAGTATGTTTGGGTCAAATCTTGCAAG
>DWNE01005823.1:0-13615 GCA_018249875.1 Cecropterus toxeus | reverse complement strand
GCTGTACATACGCTACTACATATTTATGTTCAGTAGAATAGATAAAATAGATTACACATAGTAGACGTAGTGTAAAGCAATTAACTCTTTGTCTGCCCTCTAGCGGTTATGGCAACCACTCGTTAACTTTTGAAAGACATAGAAAACCAAAGATCACTAAGAACATTACGCTGATCGAACTAATACTTATCACTTCCTGTTGTTTCTAGTTGTGTTGTATAATATACGATATAATATATCTTACCAAGCACATTTTATATTTCTCTCAAACAAACATAAATTCAGGCCATTAAAACTTTATCTTCGTGGCCGGTATAATCGCTTGCGTAAGTTTTAGGTAGAACATTTTTGCCTTGAATACAATTTTTAATTCATATTTTTATCAAATTGATTCTTACAGATTTTTCATAATACAGAACTGATTATTGAAAAGGACTTTGGCCTATAAAATATTTTGCTTTCATAACTTCAATGAAAAGTATATTGAAATAGCAATTAGGACTATTGGGAATACGGATCGAACTACTGACATTTTTTCCTCCGAAGTTTATCCTAGTTATGACAACAGTCTGGAGCTCGTCGGAATAATATTTTGCAATTTGGAAAATTGCAGGATCAAAGTTTTTTGGACCGAGCCATTACTGAAAATAAGTGTTATACAATTTTTTAATAACTTAGATTGTTGTGGTAATGTTTTTAACAATAATTTAAACATCTTATCTTATAATCGTTCTCATATTATTATAGGTGCAATTTTGGAGTGATCATAAATGTCATAAAAACAAGTTACCTAAATATGATCACCAGGTGGTAGAACCACATGTATTTCTAGCGTGAATAAGCTTCTAGCCTGGAAGGAGTGGTTGCCGGCTCACTTATATATGAGGCGACTATCTTAGTCCTCGGGAGTGGCAGCGCATCTGTGATCGACTTCGGATAGAATCCCTGTTCCGTGTGAAGTTGCTTACAGATGTTCATGGGTGGCAGTAACTACTCACCATCGGGTGGACTGCGACTATATAATGCTTAACACAAAATATCATCGCTTATTGCTACGAGATGGTTGATTACAAGCGAGTTATTTGAAAATTTTCGACAAAATGTCGCCAATGTCAAGTGTGGCTGATGTTTGATATAGAAAGGAAAAAATCGCGAAAGAAATTTAAAATGAAAATGAAATTAAGATAAAACACGATATCATTGCTCACCCAAAATACTTCTCATCGCTTGGTATGGCAGAATGTTATGTATTTTCCAAGAAATTTATTAATTAATTTTATGCGACGTCTCATGTTAAGAATCCGGATACGAAGGAGATTTAGCAAACGATTGAGTGTGCATTTATATGTCACACTGTTTTTATCGCTTCATCAAAATTTAAAATGAAACACTAAAGACTGTTTTATGATAGGCTTACCCATTATGAAGGATACATGTCTATTAAACAAAATTAATAAGTATAAATTTCGCGACACTGCGAATTAACATAGAAAAGTATAATCCAGTTTAGAAGTTATGCTAATAAACTTGGTTATAAATATGTAAATGTATACTTAATTACCTAAAGTTAATCTGAAACAGCGTGTTACAATATCTGTTTCTAAATAATTCGCCTTGTAGATCTGGCGTATTGTTCAAATTTCAAAATCTTTCGTGACACGGTCTCTGCAAAATCGGCGTGACTGGCATGGCGACATATAACAAAACGCAAGTATATCCACGACTTTAACTTGCTAATTTTGGTGTAAAAATACTTTATTTTATAGGGTTAGCATATATTTTCATTTATACGTCAATATTTCTATATAATTTCAGAAACCCTAACAAATAAAAATAAATATAAAACGAGATTGTAACGTAAGGTGCTAAAAATTAAAGGTAATTAAAAACAAAGAAGAGTATTGCAAAAATATAATTATATTTGCCTTACATATCATATAAACTATTTTTCTTAAATGAAGTGTATTACAAGTTTTGGATTTGGACTCTATTTCCGTTACTCTCACGATTCGTCTTACAAGTTTTTTTTTGTTTATTTCACCGTTGATAATAATTTACGATGGCAAATGCTCCCTATAAGCCTTATGTATCACAGTGATCATTTACAAAAAGTTTTTAAATATCTTTTAAAAGTAGCCTGTGAAATATCAGTTATCATTCAAAATGCGAGCTGATAATACCTATGTATGTTTACGTTCATAAAACCCAGATAACAGATGATATGTTGTTCTAACTACTATCTCAATGACAATTGTTTTATCAAACTCGTATGAATTACGAAACTCCGAAAATTCATTGTTGTAGTAGCAGTCGGAGCAATATCTAGTTATCAGTAATCTTAATGGTCATTATAAATGTCGGCGTTGCTTCACTGTTTCCATACTCATATTTTGTATTGACTAAATACATTTCAAATCTGTGCTGAGTGTTTCAATTTTACAAGTGAATACCATGTAGAGATTATTGTTTAATTCGGTTTGAATAATATCAATATGTACGTATTTAATTCTACTTTGTAGTGATTTAAAATTAGTGTAGTTTATAAATTTTCCTCTCAAAAAGAATGGATGTGTTTATTTTCTAATATCATTGACTATTATTTACCTGTTATCTTTAGTATTACGTGATTTGGTATAGATTTTTTTTTTCATTAACTCAAAAAGTTTCCGCCGCGGCTATTTTAATAATAGGTAAGCTATTGCATTTACGCGAGAATATTAGCAAGTGAAATTAATGTTTTAAAAGTTCATAATTCCGTCGTTTCCGTTTGTCCTGAGTGGCAGAAACGAGGTCGTGGCGTGCGATAACGAGTAGGAGCGAGTGGTGGAATATGGCACGAGTCTCAGTTGGATGCTGGTTCATCACGTAACGGTTATTGTCCTGAGATGAGGGAAAAACGGCATCTCGTTGCAATAATTAACCTGAGATCGGTTCGTCACAATCTCGCCGCACCACTCGGAAGAAATGGGGTCGAGAAACAATACCTTTATAAACAAAACCCTGCTATTCACAGCGCCAGCGAACAAGACCAATATGCAAGAAGAAACTATTAATGCACATGCAATTTGTGCGCTGGAGCAATGCACGCGCCTCGTATAAAGTTATATTTGCTTTCAGCACGAGTATTTATATTTTACGTAACACATACTCCAGGAAGCACTACTCGTATTAAAAATACGTCAAATTTTATACGTCAAATTTAACTTAAATACGTTGTTAGTTTGCTCATCCGTGCGAAATTTAGCACAGATCCTGCAGATTTTAAACAGTTTTCATTTACTTTTTGAGTACATACGCATACGTGAGTAGGTTATAATTAATTAGGGAGTATGTTTTAATAAATATTAGGTATTTCATTTAATATTTGTAAATGTGTCAAGATTTTCCGCGCCGCAAATTAATGTGAACTCTAAAATGCTCGTTTGATTTGATAATGAACGTGTAATCTATGTATATTATTTAACAATTATGAAATAACTAACAGAATCTGGTGCAATCGATCATTAGCGATGCTCTGCACGTAATTGTGATGATATCATCAGTTATTCATAGGTCCTTGAAGAACCACACTGATTGTGACACGGTTAAGGTGATGACTGAATCGAAAAGATTTTGGTAAACGTTTAGCATTTCTATAACATAAGTAATATGCAATTTTGACCGTGATCCGTTAATCGCGGTATTAATGAGCTGTGACTCTTATGACATATTTACAGATAAGATTTTTTTTAAATAAAACATTATTAGATATTGGAGTATAGTATAATGTGGATCAATAAATTAACAAGTTTTCTCCATAGTTACTGACCGAAATATAATCAGTTTTTGTCCAAATGATATAATTATAATTATTTGCTGAATACAAAAGTATTTTTGAGAATCAATAATCTACCAGCATTTCTTTAGACTGTGTTTATGGAGATAGCCTAAGTCCACACACATTGTTTTTATAACAATATGCAATGAAGTAAAAAATTGTGACTCGGATGTCTTCCATTATAACCAAAGTTTTATCAAGCTAGATCAAACTATGTTTATCAAATTAATATTTGATATCTTTTTTAATTTAATATTTTTGTCAGCAGTGTTGTCCGCGGACGCGTTGAACGCGGGTGGCGTGGGGCTAAGCACACTGGTGTCAGAACCAGAGCTGTGCACGATGGTGCAGGAGGGCGAGACCGGGCCAGGTGATGGCCTGATCGCCCCTCGCCGGCTACCCAACCCTTGTCTAGAGAGCCCTCAGAGGATGGATCTGCACCGTGAACTACTCTTCAACCAGAGGATGTAAGTATCTATCATGCCAAAAATGCCTCATGCTTAGTCAAATGTAAGGCAACATACTGGAGCTAGTTTTTATTGCTATGTAAAAAAAAACAAATTGACTTAAATAAAAACATATTAAACAAACCCGCTGAGTTTCTTGCCGGATCTTCTCATTTGAGATCCGGTGGTAGTGTAAGAAAAAAATATTGTTAATAACAATTTATTAATGCCGTGGGACTATATAAAATAAAGAGATTTCATTTCGTTTCATGGTCTATCAAAGTGACAAGGTTAGAGATAATTTAAGCAAACGCTTCCTAGACTCATAAGGCATCATTGGTATTCCATTTAGCATAGTTGCAATGATATACAATTACGCAGAATTCGAAACTATGAGTTCATATTTGACCTCTAGCAACTAGTATGGTAACTAATAATGAAAACTTTCGAAAAAATCAAATTGAGTTACGCTCATTCATTGTCATTTTAAATTCGCGGATCACTGATTAATAAGCCATTATATACTTTGTCTAGAAATATAAAAAATAGCAAATGTTAAATTTTGTAAAAAACGTCAATTGCTTTTAACGATCTAATTGCTAATGAAAACTAGCAATAGATACAATAATGCAGTTGTGGTCACGAGCGAGATCATTGACATTACTAAGCTGTAACCTTGTCTTGTAACAGGAACATAATATCACCACAAGAGAATACTTTAACGGAAATAGTGAAAGTATAACAACATTTGATATGTTGAGATAGAACAAAAACCGCTCAACTGCAAGTCGGATTCGCGCACGAAGTGTTCCGTACCATTATTTATAAAAAAAAAAACAAAAAAATCACATTTTTATTGTCAATTAATTATTTATTTATATTTGAAGGAATATATCACTGAATATTCTGTGATAATTCATTTGTTCCTGTTTATTTGTTATTAATATTGAGCAAAAGAATTACGTTTGTTGTATGGGAGCCCGTCTTAAATATATATATATTTTCTGCGTTTGGTATTTATTGTAATAGCAGCAACATAAATGCATCATTTGTAAAAAAAAACAGCTGTTAAGCTATCTTCGTGAGATATCGCCCGTTGACAGATAAACGGATATATGGACAGACGGACAGTGGAGTCTTAGTAGTAGGGTCCCGTTTTTATCCTTTGGATACGGAACCCTAAAAAGTATAGGCCATGTATAAGTTGTTACTTAGTTTCATATCGTTTTTGAATACTCAGTTAACCGTTACGTCAATAAGGATGTGAGAGGATATGAGTAATATGTATTAGATAAGGTTTTTCTAATAATGATACTGACCGGTAACAGTTACATTTTTGTATAACATTTGTCATGATGTACTATAACATTAATCACTAAGTTGTAATCATAGTTGTATTGTTCATAATGACTACTATGCGTTAGGTTTTTGTTATCGGTGACTCGTAGTGTAACCGTTATAATTTTAACCGTCAAAAACTATTTTTAGTTCAATAAAAACATAATGATAGTTGATCTACAATATTCATTAAGCAGTAAATAATTACCACGTCGTATTAGGTTTTTGTATCGGTGACTTGTAGAGTAACCGTTAGATTTATAACCGTCATAACGTATTATTTATTAGTTGAATAAAAACGTAATGTAGTCATTTTAAAATGTTTGTACGCTAGGCATTAAAATATTTCAAATGTATTACATAAGTCGGTATTTAGACGACCCGCGTGGCGGAGCGGTCACCATACGGGTTCGATTCCCGGTCAGACAGAAATATGAATGATGTGTTTAGATTTCTGTTCTGGGTCTGGATGTTTGTGTATTCGTCTTTATGTGTCCATGGCACCCACGACACAGGAGAAATCCTAGTGTGGGGCTATGAGTGTAGAAAGCGTGCGTGTGTGTTAAAATGTTAAATACTTCGCAAATCATACTTGGATTCCATGTTGGAACGTTTAGATATTAATTTAGTTCTAAATATAAATATAAAAAAGTGCAATCGTTATTTAAGTTACATAATAAATGATATATAAACAAAATAACGCATTCTGTTATTAGTTTAATCCTTTCTGATATTAGTATAATCTATGATAATTATATTGCGTCGGTCTCGTTTGTGCCTCACAGCGACTGTCAAATAATACTACTTAATCTGATTATGTCAAACACAAGTGTGAAAACGTTTTTATGACCATGTTACGTGTCTTGAGAGCGGAATGGTGTTATGAACATTACTTGTAACCTTTTGCTCTTAGTAACAGGGTAGTGTAAAACAGCGTTTGTCAAACTTTTTCACAGGTTAACCACGTTAGAATGTGAAAATGTTTTGTGTACCGTTGTCCACTGCTGTTTGTACCTTATATTTTATTATGTTATTATTATCAAATTAATAACTATTTATAATAATTGAGTAGCAGTTGAGTACATAACCAAGAAGCTACAAATTATTATACACATTTGTACCTGAAAAATAATATGAAGTTGAAAAAGATATGATTAGGTACGCTTAAAATTAAGCGTAATCATATCTTTTCATCTCTTTTCAACTTCATATTCATTTTTTGCGCGATCCCCTTGTAGATGTTATGCAAGCCCCTGAGGGATCGGAACCACACTTTGGAAAACACTGGTGTAAACAATACAAACGAGGTACTTGTACCTGTGGCCTACTTTTAAAATTCATTTTTTGAGTATTTTAAGTATTCTGTCGGGCGCAGGTGTCTTTGTGCATTGTAGAGAGTCCTTGTAAGCACTTCGGGCCTCTCACAAAAAACTTCTCTCGATAAGCTTTGTGTCAACGACGTGGTGGTATTTTCTTTTATGAACCGCTACCTGGTTATATTTTTTCATGTATTTGAGAACGCCTTTGAAGTAAGACTACTAATTCATGAAGCAGTAGGTACATGGCCTTTGAATTACTGTGGCGATCGAATTAGATCCTTGCTTGTTTTTAAAATTTGATAATATAGTTTTGTTAACTAAAGTATAGGTATGAGTACGCATGTATCTAGTAGGTACATGTAGTATGGCTTAATGTAAGAAATTTCTTCGTCATACATTGATTACATTTTTACTTTAATTGGTTATAATATAATATGTACTGCCCCGGTTAAAATATTTATAAAAGTTTAATATAGTGTATATAAACATATTTAATAGTATGTTACTCTTAATAAGTGATTGAGTTCTTTGATACATTACTTTTTAGATTGTGTACGATGCGAAATCAATTCAATTTTACCATTTTATTTTGCTGACGCCACTGTTTCACTACTAGAGTATTCATTACCTACTGATTTTGATATGCACAAAAATTACTTAATCAGTACATATATTAAAATATTAAAGTTTTGAAACATGTTGTCATTGACACGATTAGTCATCGTACTCATCATAAATAACGAATTGATTAACTTCGTAATTGTCTCCCATAATATATCTACATATAGTTAACAAATTAGGTCAGTATCAACTTTCAAGAACTTAATGTTTAATAAGGAGTCTTAGGAATTAGGATACCAAAAAATAGATCTATTTAAGAAACTGATACGGTAAAGTAGTTTGCTCATGTACAAAACTGTTGTAAAAATTTCAATCGGTTGAAACATTGTGAAGTATTCACAAAACATACATACATAAAAATATGCGATGAAATAAAAACCTCTCCTTCGGGAAGTTAATAAAAATAAACCACTACAGCAAGTTACAAACGCCACTTCTTACCTTGAAATTGCCTATAATTATCCGATCACGTCTTGAACTGAGAGATAGTACAAAGTTCTCTAAATAAATATCGGATACCGATGTGTTGCAGTTCGCCTTACAATATTTGCAAGTTTACTTGAGTTTTTGCGGAACATTCGGTGCGTATTCCCGACGCAGGTGTGCGACATCCTGCGCCAGTCTATGAACTCGCTATAATTATTGAACATCTGTCGTCCCATCCGCACTTGATCCTCGCTCCATACCACAAATTCCGAAAGCAAATTCTCAGTTAAAAGCGTACGTCGAACGCGTTTCACATGAAGCTTGGTTGTAATTGCACGAACTGTTTATAATGGCAGAAATATTTAATGTTGAACGGAATACTTTCAGGGATTACATCATCGTATCTGCGATCTTTCAGATTGAGAAGGGTTTATGTAGTAGACGATAAGAATGACCCAGAATATTTGCAGAATCTTTGAGAATATTTTGTAAGCTGGATCCTTAACCTCAATTCTATGAATTATTTCTAAAGCCAAAATGCTTTATGCTATTGTTTTAATATTTTACGAAAACGTTGACACAAAAACGGGAGAAGTAGTTACAGTCACCACGGATCTAGTGCTACCGCTTATAAATCTTAAAAGAGAAATATTCCAAGCGTAAATACGAAAGCTACATATTTATGCAAAGCCTCGTTCCCAGCAGGTAAATCATTTCGCTCGAGACGCGTTGACCTGTTGATTCAGTCCATTTCCCTGTCATTTGTGCCTATCGGAGCCTCCTGGTCCCTCATTTCCGCGCCCGCTTGCGACTACCGACGGAAGGAAGCAATTCCCAGGCCGTGAGCGGGAATTCAATTCTATATACACCCAGAATCCGTCGCAATCGGTTTACTATTGTTTAGTAATTACACCTCAATAATAAATAATCGTAATAGGATTATTTATAAAAGCGTAAATAATTATTAATGATACGCGAGGTTATGTGAAGCTATCCGTCTTAGCTGAAATCGATAGGTCGGTATCGCGCAACCACTTATCTAGTTTACAATCAACGTCGTGGAAATTGTGATATCGATTACAAAATTGCGAGAACCATGTAGGTGACCAATCGAAATTTCCTGATACGCAAGCTGAGCCAGATTTGCGATTCGCAAAATATTTCGCCTCTCCCCGCCTCGAAGCGTTCGATGATTAAATGCGATTTAGTATGAAATGGGTTCTCTATATTCAATGTAGGTTACATTGAATATGAAAATAGAACATTCGAGCGAGGCTGTAATACAAGCGGCAATGTGCCGTGAAGTCGACAGTAATTAGCTGAAATTAAATCGGGCTGACGTAGTTATGGCGGTAATCACACTCCAGTTCGAAATAACAGCACTGATATACATAAATATGGCACAGAGTTTAATCTAATACCTTCGAATATTTTAATATTTTTTTACGCTTTTATTAGCTAAGGTCGTATTTATGTATGTCTGTAACGTAATCTATGAACGCGATTTTTACTCACTTTGATATATCGAATTAAAATGAAACTTTGCACCTTTATCAAGGATAGGTGATAATACAATATTTTATATATATCTCTCTGTATATCGCACCCATATTCGGTTAAATCGGGGATGAAAGTTTCTATGGAAGTCCCCTAGTTTTAATGCTAGCTTAATTATACTTAGTATTTAGCTCCTTTTTCACCGTTTTTTTTTAGGAAATCAACCTCTAAGAAGGCGAAATAGGGGTTGAAAGCTTTTTTTCGAATTCCGCCAATTCTGATGCAAGCTTAATGTAACTTTGTATTTCATTTAATGGAACACATATTGTTTTAATTTTTATTGTGTCGAATTTGGGAACGTTCAAATCGTCGATTGTCGTTCGATCGTCGATTTGTTACGTCATAATTCATTCTTTGTATGGGAGAAGTCGTAAAATTTAAGATCGCCAAACAAACTACTCGTAGCCACAATTTGGCATTGACTTTTATAGCAATCTCCAGAGACGTATTATTACTCATGGGTTCAGAAGAACTGTTTATCCGGTGTATTAGTGATTCAATAGCACTACAGTTACTATTTTTATTAAACACCAGATGTGCTGTGTGACGTGGAAGGCGTAATAGAGTAACACATGTAACATTTATACTTACTGTAATCTATCTTGCTGTGTTTACGTAACAATAATAGGCATGAAATACGCTTATATTAATGACAGCTGCAGAATAAAACTACGCGTTTGACGTCAACGACAAATAACATGTGAAAGTTTATGCGTGAGAATGCTTATAGGGACTGAATTAACTCAACACACCGAATCTTGTCCGTACTATTTTCGTATTTCTTGTTAGATTACTCATGATTGAAGCCCATTTATTCATTATCCCGTTAATCGTGATTGACGTTTCTAATTGCCTGATATCATCTTCTTATACATAGCTTCATTCTATATAAATTTATTCCGGGTTATATTTGCGTATTGACAATAGTAATGTTTATACTAAGTTGAAAGTAGGAATGAATCATACCTTAATACGTACGCAGTTAGGTTGGCAGATTGTGAGGTAGGTTGTAAATGTTCAATATACACTAAGGAACATTTGCTACCTACCTGTCAAGAATCCTACCTGAGTCAGTCACAAAGTAATGCGTTGCCGCTATAAACTAAACTCGTGGAACTCGTGTTATTCTTGTTTACATCCTTCAGACATGAATAGGTAGAACATTTAAATAGTACAATGTAGTTTGTTATCTACCCTTTCTACAACGTGTATTCTCATAAAAAAATCAATTAACGTAAAGAATTTTTCAATTACACTCGGAATGGATCATTTTAATCACGCTTTTGGTACCTGTGAAAAATGCCAACCTGTAATTTCAATGATTGTTTTAGATAACAGCGCTATTTGAATAATTATTATCAGTAAAAGCAAACATTGCCTTATATGGTAGCGCAAAAATTTTGCGATAAAATGCGTAGGCAGTCTTATCAATTACAACATTTTATTAAACATGTATCTACTAAGTTTATTGCCTTTAATGAATTATATGTTAGATAAGATAATACTTTCAAATTATCATCCGGTTCGACTCCTGATCACCGGACACTCGTTTAGGTGTTATATCGGCAGTGATAAGCACTATTGTGTTCTGATTTGATGGGAGTGGTAAGGGGCGTACTTAACCGAGGCATTCCAACTTAGGCATTAAGAGTGACGATGCATCTGTGGTCAAACTCAGGTAGGGCCCTGATATCTTATTAGGGATGTGAAAAATAATCGATTATTTAAAAAAACGATTATTTTTTTAGAAAAATCTATTTTTAGAAATCGTTTTCTTGGCCGTAAGTAATCGATTGTAAATTAATCGATTTTTTATTTACACTTCGATTTTTTTCAGTAGCTTTGAATTACTAAAAAGAAAGTTTTAGGTTTTATTTTTTTGGTTTGGTGATCATAATATAGATATTGTCGATATTTTCTTGGTCGTCACAATCGAAAACAACAAAAACTCGATTTTTATAAAGTCGATTATTAATTTGCAAAAACATTTTTGGAAAATCTATTGTTTGAATAACATAAAAAATTGACTATTATAAACTCGATTTTTGCCCAGCCAAGTCACATCCCTAAATCTTATATGATTTTTTATGTGGGGTTTATTATACATAAATGTACATGAGTGACAGTGGCTATTTACCGTTGAACTACATGTTTGCTTCGCCTATTTAAAAATAATCTTAGATAATGCGTATAAGACAAAAATATACGACAAACTACGACAACTGTACGACAAACAAAAATACAACAATATACGACAATAATATATGTTTTAACAGATGTTGCTTACATTTTTCAGAGGGAAGAATGTTCTCAATCAGAAGAGTGAACTGCAAAAAGCACTTTCGAAACACAAAGAGAAGCAGCTGATGAACCAAATAAAGGAGCACAGAGAAACGCCAGGTACTTTAAAAATTTTATAAACGATATGTCAGTAAATTGCATTGTTGTGTTATTACAAAAATAAAATGATAATTATTGCAGACTCGAAGATATATCTTGGAGTTATACACGACGACCCGCGTGGCGGAGCGTTTACCATACCTGTCTGACACGCATTGAGTCCCGGGTTCGATCCCCGGCCAGACATGTGAATGATGAGTTTAGATTTCTGTTCTGGGTCTGAGTGTTTTTTTTGTATCCGCCTTTGTGTCCATGGCACCCACGACACAGGAGAAAATCCTAGTGTGGGGCTATGAGTGTAGAAAGCGTTTATGTTTATACGTATACCTCGAAAAACACAAACATATCAAGATATCGTTCATAAAAATCGCAGTTCTTTTTCAACCTAATTTGAAGAAGAACCACACCTATTACTGCCTAATAACCAGTATTTGACGCTGCTAAGTTAGCCAGAAGGGTGTGGTCAGGGAGACATTATCCGAGGCGTTTTAACTTAATCCTCAAAAGAATCAACGCATCTAACCTAACCTAACCTAACCTCTGGTAAGACTGATCTTAATTTGGGTTCATTACAAATGTCCATGTTAGTGGCCACCATCAACTGGACTGCATGTCGTTGGCTACTTTCAAGTCATACAAAAATCAGTTCACGCGTCTATTAGAAATATAAACACAAAGTCTGCGACATACATAAATAATACTACGGAACTAAGAATTTATTTATTTTCTATGATTTAAAAGTAATCAATTTTATGCGCAATGCTCGTACAAAATTGATTATAAGCGAATATTCAAATGTAACTTATAACGGGCAGACAGGGACGTATCTAGGGTTGACACTTTTTTATTATTATATATTTTAGTGATTTATTACATTACATTTTAGTGATGCTTTCTTTCTTCTTTATTATTTTCTTTAGACATTATGTGTTATATGTAGAGAATCATATAGTACGAAAGACTATATTATCATTGCATAATCTGTTGTGCTTATTTATCGCGATAATTTATTTTAATAATCTATATTATTCAAATACGTATAATTATTGAAATATTAATGAATCCTTATAGCTTAAAGTAAATAGTTATTACAAATGAACAAGTAAAAGTAGATAAGGATTAAAAATAAATCGTTTTGTTTCCACAAGTATCATATTTAGCAAAGAAAACTCTGTTGCTTAAGAGGTAACAACCATAGATTTTTGGAATTTCTGAATTCAATAAAAGATGGCAGCCTTACACACAACTGTAACCTTTGACACGTTTTCGTAACCATTCGGAATGTCTAATTACATGAGTGCTATGAATTTATGCCACCTGTATAACATATGCATACAATGACGCAATCAGTTTGCACATAGACGGTACATGTGGCGTATATTATGTTGAACAAATTTTATCTCTACAATATGTAATCTTCGCAAGCATCGTAAATCCGCGTTGGACTTTTATATATGTAGATATGTAGTGTTAAACAGTAGAGCGAGACGCCAATATATAATCGCTTTTAAAGTTATTATCTGATGTTTTTGTTTAAATGTTTGAAGATTAGCCCAATAACAAAAAAAGACATGTTATGTATATCTGTTAATTATGTGTGTTATGTATATATCATCTATATAGCTATACATAAAAACCAGGTGGTAGAACCAATGTAGTTCGACCGGGGAAGTAACACCGCCACATCTATT
>DWNE01005822.1:0-13615 GCA_018249875.1 Cecropterus toxeus | reverse complement strand
CAAAATAATAGTCGATTAAAATATTATCAAAATAAAGAAACAAAAACGCGTGTTGATTTATAAAACCTGTGTATTTAATTCAATGTAATAATATTTTTATATGAAAATGTTGAAAAATATTATAACTTAAACAATTATATTCAAGTTATAATACCTTACATACGGTAGGTATTTCACATATAATTAAATATTTGATGTTAAAAATAATCGTGTTTAATGGCGAGTCACACTAAATTTCCTAAAATATGACGAAAGTTTATGTAATATTACTAAAGTAATGACGAAAAATGTAATATGAACAAATATAACACTTTAATTATCACAGCATCACTCATTTAATTCACCTGTACACAATTCACATGTTCACACCTATACAATTAACTAGAGCTACTATTAATATCTATTCAAACTAATTACATAATTATGTATTACAAGTTCGAAGTTGTAACGATATGGGCTATAATAAATACCTTCCTATGTTTTGACAGCAGTTGTAGTTGTTTCTGGGTTATCGGACCGCTCTTGGAACCCAGTGAAGCCAGTGTTGCCGTGGACGGTCACCGAGTGCTGTGGAGAGCTGGTCACTTCCTGTTTCGATGACGGCTCTCCTGACAATATGTCGTTAATACGACTACTGTCGTTCAGAATTTCGTACGGCTGGTGAATGAATACAGGAATCTCCACGGGCACTTTGACTGGAACTTTAACGGGTACTTTTACCGGATAGGGAACCTTTACGGGATAGGGCACTCTCTTCTCCACCGGGTAAGGTTGGGGGACGTAAACAGGAACCTTCTTTTCGACTTCAATTTTTTGCGGCACTAGAACCTCATAAGGTACCGGTACCTTCTTCTCAACTTCCACCGGATATGGAACCCTCTTTTCTACAGGCACAGGAATAGGCTCCGGGACCTTCACAGGATAAGGTTGAGGGTAGGGAACTCTCACGGCCACGTGCTTGATCACTTCTACCGGTTCTCTCACTTTAACTTCTACGGGGTACGGTACTCTCGTTTCTACTGGGTAAGGCTGAGGCACAAGTACTCTCACTGCTACCGGGTAGGGTACTCTTTTCTCTACCTGTACCGGCACGGGTACCGGCCTGTCTACCGGTACTGCTACTTGAACGGGATACGGCACTTTTTTTTCCACGTGCACGGGTACTGGATGTGGAACTTTTACTTCAACTTTTTGTACGACGGGCACACGATGTACTATCGGATACGGCTTAGGCACGTATTCTTTTTCGACAACTTTTACTGGAATCGGTTGCGGCACTTTAATTGGTACGGGATAAGGAACTTTCTTCTCCACCGTTACTGGGTACGGTCTGTCCAATATCTTTATTTTCTCGACGGGAACAGGCACAGGAACCTTCTTTTCTACAGGATAGGGTTTCGGCACTTCTACTTTATACGGTACTTTCTTCTCGACGGTTTTTATGTATCTATGATGGTGGTGATGGTGATGATGTTTAATCTTGTGAACTACTTTTGGATGATGATGACTTCCTTCTGATTGTAAATCTGATGGTAATAAATAGGGATTTAGCTGTTGATTAAACGTTGGTCGCTTTTTTTTGCGAAATAAAACCACCTTCTTGCGCTCTAAAGCCGGTGCTGTACTTGGTGAAGCGTCTGCCATCGGCAGCAAACCGTATGATTGTAAAAAAAACGTTCCTTTATTACGTGTGGTATCAAGCGGGTTGCTTAGGAACACATCAGATCTTCTGGCCATCGGAGTTTGGGGAATACTCTCACTCGGTAAAACATCAGATCGTTTGTTGATGGGCGTTTGAAGTAATCTTCTTTTACGAAGAAATACATCAGACCGTTCGTGGAGAGGTGGTTGCGGTCTTCTCGATTTAGTATAATGCGATGGTACAATTGGTACCCAGTCATTAGATTCGACTTTGACGAACTCGGGCGTTGCGGTCGTAAACCTTTTACTTGGTCCTCTAGTCACCCTGCGGTACTTCCGTGTTGTAGATGGGAATGGTCTTTCGGTGGACACATATCGATAATGATGACGAGTAGCAGACGTTTCCTGGTCAACCGTGTAGTTACTTGTCTTCGTTGAATTCGTTATAGTGGAAGCATTCTGAGATGTTCCGTTTAATTTCTCTAACATCCTCTTTGGCCATATTCTTTTTGTTCTCAAAAGTCTTCGAGTAGTCGTAATGGTAGGAGCAACCGTTGTAGAAGTGGTAATGTTAGCGAATTTTGGTGGTCTCACAAAATCTGTACGTATGCCATTAATTGTCTGGATTGGTAGACTGAATTTAGGACTCGTTGGTTTGACTATTGGTTTGTTTGTCGTTGGTGCAAAGATTAACGGTTGGCGAGTGGACTGAGTGTAAAATCCTCTGCTATTCTGCAGTGGTATTACTTTTGGGAAATTATAAACAGAATTCGGATGGATCTTGACAGGCTGATTAGAAAATATATGTCGCGCGGGTGGTAAATTTGGCAACTGTCCGTAGAAATCGAAGAAATATTTCTGTTTATCTGGAGTTATATTGATGGGTGGTTTACTCGGAGGTCTTAGTGTAGAAATTTCAGGCTTATATGTCTGATTTGTCTTGATTATTCTGATCGGTTCAGTTGGCTTTACGTACTTGGGGCTGTCTACAACGGTAACAGCCGGAGTCTTCGCTTCCTCGGCCACTTGGTCTGTCTTGCTGTCATATTGCACCGTCGCATTACTTTCATTGACGACGATCACTAACGCAATGATCAGGAATGCCGTCTGAAAATGTAAAAAAAACATATTACTTGGACGCACTCGTATAAATATGCCTACGTAACATATAAAAAAATTAAATGCTATTGTTATGAGGTTGCATTATAACTTAAATTTATTGCACGTAACATGTTTTATATACGTACTACTTACTAACTGTTTTTATCGAAATTACTGATATGTCATAATCATGGTGGCACAAAAAGTTAGTGCCTAATTTCTGTTATCAATGGCTAGTAGTTTATTTGCCACTTATTCTCGTTGTCCGTTGTACGAGTGTCGTAAAAAAAATCAAACAAGAATATTTTTTCTGAATCTACTTTTTATTTTTCAAATGAAACAAATGAATGACTTCCAATAATTTATTATCGGTTTATTTTAAATTACATAAATAAATTTTCAATTACATAAATAACTGAATAATGATTCAGTAAAATTAAATTGAAATAAATATTAACACATAGACTTTCTACAAGATCAATTAATAATACAGTTTTAATAATTATTAATAAATACTTTAAACTGGCTAAAATTACTTGAATATTTATACATAATAACTACTGTTATTAGTAAACGGTAGAAATAATATTCCAAATTAAAAATGATTAGACAATAAACCTAATAAGACTAACATTTTACTTTTCTATGACAGTATAAATAATTCTTTTGTAATAGTTCAGGGTAACACGTTTTATGAACATAAGTTGTATTACATTACCGACCACATAATCCACAAAAGTAATGATCACTTGCATCACTAAAACCACCTAATCCGTGTTCACTTTGCATTTGCACTTTCCACCCACAACACTTCACTTTTTGACATCTAAACGCTATTTCGCGCCAAATCACATTTTTTAAATTTAGTGATGTACCTACCGATAAACGTTGCATAGTGCGGGCGGCGGCCGATAGCTGGCACGTACGTAATGATAGGTGTAAGGAAACGTTACTCACTTAAATAGCATTCGTGTAATGGGTGGTTGATTTCGGGACGCTAACTAACTTTCTCTGCCAATGCCACTATCAGCCAGTTTCCATTTTCTTCCATCCCATGGCTATGAAGTTCATAGTCTTGGACGCATATACCTACAAATGTGCGTTAGACTTTCGTGACTGTTAAAATGTACGTGTATGAGTGAGTACGTGTATATGAGTTGTACATATAATTTATGAAACAAAAAGCATAGAAATTTAAAAGGTGTGAAACGCTATAACTCGATATTATAGATATTTGGTTGGTTTTATAAAAAACACATTTCTTTTTCACAACTTTGATTAAAATTTAATGTCAATCAAGATACGAAATACAGAAGTAAAGACAGATTTAAATATTTAATTAATTAATAACGATATTTCTTCGATACTGTAACAATTAAATAAGCATGAATGAGTGCCCGATAGTGGCATATTCATGAGCGCTTCTATAACACAGAGGTTAGAAACTAACTGATAATGAATAATTTAAAGTGGACGTAAGTAATCTGTTACTGCTCCTTTATAATAAGGAAGTAGCAAACAAGCATGTAGTCCATCTGAAGGTAAGTGGCCACTGCCATGGATATCTGTTATCAACGCCAGATAAATGCAGAATCCTACGAGAGGTTTGCCACAGATGTGTTGCTACTGCTGAGGACTAAGTTGGAACGCCGCAGAACGCAGGAACGTAGTAGACATTGCTGTTGTTAAGGAAATAGGATGATGTCGTGTCGAAGTGTCGAACAAAAGGATTCTACTGCCTTTAAAGCGTCTTGCATTAGTTCAGTATTGTTCAATATGTCTTCTTAAAATAAGACGAATAATATCCCATTAAAATGTACTGAATTTATAATCACTTGATCTTGTCAAACTAGTAGGAAGAATTTTACGCACCAAACATTGCGTTGAAAATGAACGCATTCGCTTTAGGTAGTTATTGGTGCAGTAAACGAAGTTGAACTACATAATTATTTTCCACGCATTTGTAAATCCACATTGAGTGGATAAGATCATGATTAGTTGTAAATCATATACAAACATAAGCGTTTACTTGTAACTGAGCTTCGTAATTAGATAAATGAAGCTATGTTCACACCACAGCCATATGATTTATATTGCTTCCATTTATTATATTACTTATTTCTGTAAAATGTACGTTTTTTTCGTGCTTTCCCTGCGAAGACGCAAACATCATTTAATAACCATTTTTTTATCAGATTGAATTAGCAAACGAGCATGCAGTCCACCTGATGGTAAGTGCCACTTCTATTCTGCCACCCATGGACATCTGTAAACAACTTTATATAGAATACTGGGTCCTATCTGAAGTCGATAAGAGATGCGTTGCTACTCCCGAGGACTGAGATGATCGCGTCATATATAAGTAAGCCGGTTTTTCGTTGAATACAAACGTGGACAGCAGGCTGTATGTTACTTTAATTTAATCAACCGAAGTACCTGTCGTGACTCAGGTATGACATGGTGTGAAGTTGAACGTTCAATAGTATTTTGCCCGCCACAAATTAAAATAAAAAATATAATTTTTATTAAAATAAGTTTCGGAAAACGGCCATACATACAAAATAGCGTCGTACTAGCAGTTTTTAGTAGTTAGCGAAAAAGCAATCTTGTCAAAATTACCTAAACTCCAGGATACAAAGTTCAAATCATTCCTAAAGGTCAAACCGTTCTATACAAGCATATGAAACAAGTCAAACTTGTACCGGTGTGTATTCTGCTTTAAACCCAGTCTATTTCTTTCGCTCCCAAATAGTTATCCAAGTGAAATGCGAAATGTAAGTATTAGGCGGGTAATATTGAATAGTAACAATTGTTGTTTAATTTCCTGTTTCCGTTCTTCCGCGCTATATAAGTTACCAGAACACTAATCACAGAATTGGTGCGAACTTATGCAACCATGCAAATATTTGCACGCTACGCTCTGTAATGCGATAATAAGCTTCGTGTGTGCAGAATAAGCCCCCCAGGAAGGGGGGCGGTTGGATTCGCATTTCTATTACTTGTGAGCAGTTACAGTAGACTATTAAGAATATTGCAGAGCGGACTTGCTTAGTGTTGTGATTGGATTTACTTTATAAACCGTCCGATGCTAGCGCCCTTATTTTAGACTCAGTAACTTACTTTCCTATGCTCCATTGTATTTGTGGTAGACGTAATGTACATCTATATATTATGTAATGTACATGCGTAATTGGCTAAATCAGGAATATGAAGCTATGTAGAAAAAGCCGCATAGGCCTAGACCGATTAAAAATAAAGTTGCGTAGGTGGATTAAATAAAAGAAAATCTTTTTAGCCGGAAATCGAATGAGTTCATTTTCAAAAATTGAAATCCTGTATTAACGCCATAGAAAGTTGTAATAGTAATTATATTATAAATAAGTAACTTTAAAAGGATTATTTACATAATAGTACGCATCCGTTCAGATAGATAAAATCAAAGTATGTTACATGCGTGATTGGCCGAGAATCAAACTCACTGCCCTCTGCTTCTCAAAGATACTATTATCATTCCACCACCGACTCATTCTCATCTCAATTATATGTTAATATTCGTTTTACCCTAGACATTGTACATAAGAAAGTCATAAATGACGAATTGCTTGCATGTTTACGTCAAACTCAACAAAGCGTGGCGGAGGAATCTGAGAGGGAAACATGAACGCGTCATGGCATGACAGAATTCCTTCTAAACTGCTGCCGTGATACACTGATACATTTACAATTTAATAACGGGTTACAAAAAGTAAACATCGTTATTAGCGTTAGTGCAATTAGCTATTTTGCGAAAAATGCGTATTTTTAACATGACCCAAAATAAATGTAGTTATTTAAAACAAAAAAAGTTGTTTTATTTTTGAAATCAGAATTATATGCTCTATTTTAAAAACAAGACTATTGATGTTTTTAAGCGGGAAATAAGAAGAAAGGAGTTGGTGTGATATGTATAACATAATTATTACCTATATTGTATATTATGGTATTTGTTTTTTAGATAGTATGATTAATTTTAAGATTGAAGTTTAGTAAATTATAATAACTCTTCCTGCATTCATAGCCCCACGCGATTTTCTGAACTATGAACACACAGACTCGCATAGTTCCAGACCCAGTCCAAGAACAGTAATCTAAATTCACATATCTCAGGTTTCCGAGGATACATACTGGAACACAATGTGTGTCAAGCGATTTTGTTACGCGACTCATTAATAAATTAAAACAAGCCCATGATTATTACGTATTTTTATTAAAACTTACAACAATGTCCTTCATTCAGTGTTAAACAGCTGAACCTCAATTTATCAAACTTGAACCGTGGTATACTCCTATAAAATATATCTTATTGTTGGCATTACAATATATAAGTGGCTAGATTAACTTTAGTACATCTTATACTTATATCATGACAAGTGGCGTAGCGTGGGCTTACGCCGCCCGGGGCGGAAGTTGAACTCGCCACACATACAAATTTTGACGACCATAAAAAAAAGGATAATATCTAACTTGACGACCAAAAAAAAACGACAACATCTAACTTGACGACCAAAAACAACGACAATATCTAACTTGTTGACAAAACAATGTTGCCAAATCTCTTTTGCCGCCACCCAAAATGTGCCGCCCGGGGCGGACCGCCCCTCCGCCCCCCCCCCTCGCTACGCCACTGATCAAGACTCTAGTAATTATAACATAGATTTACTGTATTTCCATTAAAATCTTCAACCTGTACTTGTTATCAGGGAACCTCATTTTGATTATTTGTCTGATCTCTTCACAGGTAAAACTTTGTGATATGTTCGTGTTTTCATTCCACAAGCGTGAAATTTCTAGTAGATGAGCTGAGAAAAGTTTCGGTATCTGTGTAAATTTCAACCAGCCTTTAATCTTGGCATCCAACTGCACAGTTTCCTAAAAATAAAAAAATATATATTATATTTTCCCATATATAAATTAAAAATCGGTCAAGTACGAGTCGAAATAGCGCACGATCCGTACTATCTATAAAAAACCGCAAAATAATTATGTTTGTTGTATGGGAGCTCTCCTTAAATATCAATTTTACTTTGATTTAACTGTTTATTTTCAAAGCAAATATAAAACTAAATATTCTGTCAATGTTGCGCTTATTAATATTACTTCACTTTGTAGATTATTTAAAAGTGTCTTTGGTACTTGTTTATTATGTGTACAAACCACAATCACCGTTGAGATTTTGACCATAGATTGCGTTGCTAGAACGTAATAAAACTCTTAGCAAGGTCACAGTTGGGCTATACATATATGAATGATTTGATAGTAGATTATACACAGGTATAAATTTTATGTGTCCCTGTAGTTCCAGGGCCAGAATAGAGCTAAGAGTGGGAGCTTGAGCTGTTCAGCCAAGCGACCACAGGGAGGACGGCAACATGTATGGTCGCCTGCCGTCCTGCCGTAAACACCGGAAGGCACGGTGAGCGTAAATGCTTACCGGGAAAGAGTCCCAAAGTGGCATCGCACTCAGAGGACTCCGGTTGTGGTCTGTTGGAGATCCCAGAGTCCTCCACGCAGAGCTGAGGACGTCCACCGGAGGGGTTTTAGTGCGGTAAATGTCCCACATAACCTGGCTATGCTCCCACGGCGTTGGGCACCTTTTAAAGGTTTTAAAGGCCTCGTGACACAAAAAAAACGAACATACCGGGAACAACACATGCACCTCAGCTATGGTTTGCATGAAGGTTAAGGCCAACATGAAGACTAGGTCATCAGGGATGGCGGTGGTGTCCAGCAGCAGTTGGCGTATCATCATTTCACACAGCACCAATATAAGCGAGCACATCGCGTGCTCGTACATACGGTTCGGAAGGATGCCGAACCAGCAGTCCTTCAATCTGTGTAGATATCTCACTACGTAGTTGACACATCTGTCGAATGAGTCGTACGATTGTTGTGTCCAGGGTAATTCTGAAAATATATAAAAATGTTCACAAATTTAATCTGTCCGTAATTATCTAAGAGTCAGAAAAAATAGTGTATTTTGCGATTATTCCCTGAAAGCGTGAGAAGGAGGGTAAAGTTTTTCGAGTGTATGTGTGTATGTAGTTTGTATGTAAGTAGTTTCTTTAGCACGCGCTACAGCCTAAACGGCATGACGGATTGTGACGTATGACATAACATTTGAATCATCTCAGATTGTAGTGACATAGGTTGTATAATTTTTAAAAATGGCGCCTGGAAATAGACGAAAAAGAAGGGAAGGGACGAATTTTTTTTTCTATTACGACAATATGGGTATCAAATGAAAACTAGTAAATAGACAAATGTAAAATATATCTATTGTAATACTTTAACTTGTGTATTTTGACAAAAACAAAAAAAAACTTAAATTAAATATATATCATTTGAACAAAAATTTTGTTTTAAGCAGTCAGGTTTTTGTAATAATGTTTTTAACAATGTTACTAGTTTAATGATACTTCTGTTTCCATATACAATACTGTGCCTACCCCAAGAATTTAAAATACTGTGTAATTATTCTATCTCATTCTCTCACCTGTTTCTTTATTGTGACGCATGTTTGTTCCATTGAGTATTAAATTACGATAGTTATAAAGAATCTTCACTTCAAAAATTAGTACTACATATATTCTTAGTTTCTCCAAAATAATATTCCAGTGAGAGAAAAACATAATTTTGTAAAACACATTTATGCCTGTCTTAGAATCGAACCAATCTTCCATATTATGATACTGATATTAAATAAAATAGCCGTACTTACCATTGTTTTCAATTTTGGACGAAATCATGTCCCTATTAATTTCTAGGTAAATAGACAACTTCTCCATTCCAACAACCCTAAGATCATAAACATGTTCCATTAGGATTGTGTTAAGGTAGTCTGCTAAGGACTTGGGCAAGATATTCTTCCATGGGGGCCCCACCAGAGTGTGCGCCAAGTAGTGACAATTATTGAAAAATAGTGCTGTAATACAAATAACAACATGTTATAAATATATCTGTTGCTGCATTACACTAGTACAGAGCCTACCCACCTAGAATATAAAAAAAATATCTTTAGGGGCACCTTAGTTGCTTTTCATTGCAAAAAATATATATATATATATATTATATTATTTTCATTGCCTTTAAGCCGCTTACATATAGTGTTGGGTGGCGACTAAACATAAACAGGGAAACAGAAAAAAAACGATAAGTTGCAATTCACAGCGGAGGGCATCTTAGTGGTGCCATGAATATCCCTGGCATTAGGCACCACAGTGGAGCCATGAAATATTTGTTCGCCGCCTGGCGCAAAAGTTCGTTCAAAAGAGTACCGCATTGAATCTGTTAAATTATTATTTATAAAGATAAACTTTAAACATATGGAACATTTTTCTTTTTCGAAAATATAATTTATTATACCTGGGTTTTCATCTAGACCGTAGAATGACATGGAAAGACCATATAAGGGCGAAGCGCAATGAAGTCAACATAAGATTCAAAAATCTGCTCTGGCTCCTCGGTAGACAATCTACCTTAACCCTATCCAACAAGTTAAGAATATATTGCTCCATAATCAAACCAATATGGACATATGGTATTCAGCTGTGGTCGACAGCCAGCAAATCGAATATTATGTGCATTCAGCGAGCTCAAAATGGTATTCTGAGGGTAATCTCATCGTCGCCTTGGTATGCTCGGAATTCCGAAATCCACGATTACCTGGAGATCCCACAAATCTTGGACGAAGTAAAGAGATACACAGACAACTACAAGACCCGTTTGAAAAACCACCCAAACCCATTGTCTGGTGTACTCCTTCAACCAAATTTGACAAGAAGACTCAAGCGAGCTGACGTGCTGACCCAGTAAGGGGAGATAGAGCTGTGGCTCTACCTCGCCAAACCCCAACCTCACACAACACACCTGATTATAGTCTATCCGACTGATCGCAGGTCCAAATTAAAGGAAAAAAAAAATCTATACTAATATTATAAAGCAGCCGGGTTTGTTTGATTGAACACGCTAATTTCAGGAACTACAGGCTCAAATTGAAAAATTATTTTTGTGTTGAATAGCAAATTTATCAAAAAAGGCTTTAGGCTATATCACTCTAGGTTTTATTTGTTTTTATTAGATTGTTTTCCCATAAACGCGGGTGAAACTGCATGGCACAGCTAGTTTTTAATATGGATGTTCAATAGTCCTGAACAAATACAGTGGAATTAAGAACTACTTTCTTTTTTGTAGTTGGTTTAAATTATTTTGTGTAGATTTCACCAGTGTTAAACCTCAAATAGAATATGTATCAGGGGTGCAGGCATTTGCCGCCATAAGATCTGGCAAGTGTGAAAATGCCATAAATTGAGCAAGTGGTCCTCAACTCTGGCCACTCTGGTGGCCCTTTGGCCAATTTTACTCTTCCTGCTTATTGAAAAAAATAGATATGAAATATACACAATCCAAAAGCAAGGCCACAATTTTTCATTTGATAAAAAAAAATACAGTGAAATAAAATCAGTAGACAACTTTTGTTCCACCTATATAAACATTACTGCAATTTACAGATTCAATTAATGCAATATGTAATTCAGTCTACGTTGGAAATAGACCTTTATCAGAAGAAGAAACACGAGCTCTCTCATACATTCTCAATAAAATTGCTCTCAATTTGCTAGCATTTATTAACCTGAGAGGTTTCGGAAACCTAATAGCGTTACCTTATTCAGACCATAGTGAGATATCAAATAATCATTATGTTGTGGTAAGATAACTACTGAGCCCAATGATATATACAATTATACATGAGTATGTTAATATTGCTTAAATATGACATGCAATTTTTTACATTAAAAACATTTACCAATTGGTAGAACCAGCACAGTTCTACCGGGAAGGTACCACTCTCACACCTATTTCTAACAAGAAGTAGATTTGTTTCGCTGGAAAGATGTGGTTGCCAGTAGACTTATATTTATATATGAGGCAAACAACTTAGTCCTCAGTAGTAGCAACACATCTGTGATTGACTTCAGATCAAACCTACATTCTCTATGAAAATGCTTACAGATGTCCATGAGCGGTAAGAACATACCATCAGGTGGACTGCATGCTCATTTGCTACTTCAATCTGATAAAAAAACAATCCGCTATCGGTTAAATGTACTTAAATGAAAAAAAACTTGAAAGAATTGCCATGTCAGTTTTATATATTTAAGCTACTATAGAATGTGAACCTTCGGGGGCTAAGCCCTATTGTCTATTCCATACCAATAGGTCAATAATATAATTATAATGATGGTGAAAGCAAATAGTTTTCTACTATAAATATTTTGAATAGAACAATAACTTTGGTGTAATAAATTTCAATTTTCTTTTAATAGAAACCTTTTCTATAAAAGATACATCTAAACACCAATTCATTTATCACATTAACATTGCCTTTATTAAAAAATTCAACGGTGTAAGACATGAAAAAATATGTATATATGTGAAGAATAGATAACCTCTCTTCCTTTGGGAAGTTGGTTAAAAACGTTATTAAATGTTCTCTTTCAGAACCATGATATAAATCACTTTGAAAAGTTTCCATAAATTGTTTTACAGCTAGAGATCATGAAACATGTAAGCAGTATAATAAAAAAGCAACATAATACTTTGTACCCTGTTGGGACCACAGAAAATTATTTCTGTAAGTTATTATTATAAGCAATAGATTTTTCAGATTTTTCAGAACTAATGATTTAATTCCTGACTAGCTGAATGACTTGTGCTTCACTACGAGACCTAAAAATAGTCACAATTATTAAATAGTTCAATATATTGAAATCAAAAGAATCCTATAAGTTGATTCCGTAAATAAGCTATCTCATTTTTAATATTATAGAGAATAAGAGAAATATCCCTGCCTAAAATATACTTAAATTAATATAGACAAATTGTATTTCTCCCCTAAAAAATAATCATATTGGTACAAAATATGTTTTAATTTTTTTTCAGATAATTTTTCTGGCAATATGGCTGACTGGGTAAAAAAGAATCTGAATATACCAATTGTGCTGACACTGTACATGAAGTATGACGATTTCCTTCCACAAGAGAGTCATATATTGCCACTCAGCAACCAATTAGACTTGCTATTAAACATAACTCTTACTATATCTAGAGATATTTACGGGTCCTTATATAACATTGGAGTAAAAAATACTTTTGGCATCATTTCGATGATACTAAGTTTAATTTCATTGATATAATATCAGTTTCACAAATTTATAATATCTTATATTTGTACCAGTACTTCCTATCTATACATAATAGATGAATGATAATAGTAGAAAAATATTATCCTTTAGTATTAAACATACATTGCTTAAATGATAAAGGGGCTTTTATTTTTCATAGTTGAGTATGAATTTAATATATATAATTCCTTATCCCTTTCAATTAAATGCCTTTCAGATGTTACAGACCTAAAACCTTTGTTTGTTAAAAATTTGAAATATAGTATGTTAACATGTGTAGATGAAATTTGTATCATCGTATCAAAATATTAATAATACATAATGTATATAAATGTGAAGCCATTCTGAACACTTTACGCATCGCATATGGCTGATAGTCCTATCTATGCGCAATGGCTTTAAATACTTGAAAAACTGGCACTCGTCATCCTTTTCTAACAAGTGGCGTTGCACGATAACTCTCTCTCACTATATCTCGGAGTCTTTCTGCTTTTAACAGCTAGCAACCCTAATTGGTGGCCATTTTTTCATAGGCAGACTTATATCATAATACTAGAAAAAAAAAATTAGCTTTAATTTGATATAAAATACATGCGTGTACGTCATGAACATCATAAATACACCAAAACATTACCTGGTTATACCTGGCTGCG
>DWNE01005821.1:0-13616 GCA_018249875.1 Cecropterus toxeus | reverse complement strand
AAACTAGTGAAAATTGAGCTCAAAGATTCCGTTACATACATACATACATACAACCGAAGCTAATAAAAGCGAGTTAATAAAAAAGCGAGTTAAAAACGTTTTCCTGAGGAGGATGCTGATTTTTAGATTTTGCGTAGTGTTTGGTTACTGTTCTTTTTGATTTATTTCCGTGTGAAGAATGGATAGTGCAAATAGACAATGAAAATGTAAATCTATTCGGGGTCGTTTGGTTTCTCTATTTATAAAGAAATATATACTAGACTATTAAAACTATGTAATTATTTTTTATCTGTCATGAAATACTTGAAAGTGATCTGTGAGTGGACCCGAGTGGCCATGCGGTCGCTATACCGGTCTGACACGCAGTGGGTTCCGGGTTCGATCCCCGGCCAGAAAGACATCGAATGAGGAGTTTAGATTCTGTTCTGGATCTAGGTGCTTGTGTATCGTCTTTGTGTGTCCATGGTCCACAGGAGAAAATCCTAATACGAGTGACAATAATTTCGATACTGGTAAGTATATTATATATAGAATTTGTACAAATCACATATTTGTATTACTATCAAGTAAAGAAATGAAATCTCTCTGTTGAGATTGTTTTATAATCAGTTACCTGTTTTCATTTTTATAGTCAACGTTATCGATGGTAGCTCGGAGGTGGCCGTGTGTGCGATACGCATTCACTAGCTGTTGAGCGCGGCAGTTCTCGTATCGTTTTACTGTTAATTCTTCTGGAATATCTGTAATGTTTTAATCAATTTACTTTTATGAATAGCAAATGAGTTTGCAGTCCACGTGATGGTAGGTTGCTACTACTGCACATGAACATCAACCCTATGGTAATCAAATCAGACTAGAGTCCTACCTAAGGTTAGCCACAAATGCGTTGTCAACCCTGATAACTATGTTGAAACACCTCTTATAAGTATGTCTTCCTTACCACACCCTTCAATCTAGAACACTTCAGCGCTTGGCATTGCTGTATGGTAGAGGTGAGGCAGCGTAGTCTCCAGGGGGCCCCCACAAGGATTCAACCACATTTTATTAAAATACTTCTTTATTTATGAAATTGACATAGTAAACAAGCTATCAGAACATGGACAGTAATTAATTAAAAAATTAAACGGACAGTTTCGTTTAAGGTAGGTCGCATATGCGTTACTCCTAAGGAGTAAGCAGGAACGCCATGTGTCTCTGTCGTCAAACCGAAATACAGAAGCACTAAATAATTATGTTATACGGCAGAAATAAGTAGGTCCTCAGCAATTTAATCGCAAAATGTTTTACTATTTAATAGTGTGAATGATAGTTCCATGTGGAACGATGTTTTTTCTCCCTGAAGATCTTGCACTGATGGGCAATGACATAGACAGCATTATCTCAGTAAAACGTTAGACATATGCATTTGGTGAGGCTAGGTTATCACTTATCACTCCCACTTAGAAAAGGGGATACTTGACTAAGTGATGTATCGTTGCTAAGGCAATTATCGCTTTTTTATGGGTGGCATACGTCTACCGGTGGCCCTTTATGAGCTGATGGATGGATAAATGTATTTTTACTGTCAACAAAATCAACATACCGGTATCATTATCCTTACGCGGTCGATGCCCGAACACTCCTACTCCTGAGTGGTACTTCAACCGGTCGCTATGGCGCCACTCCTTCCACCTCATCAGCTGTCTCACTCCCACTCTATTAAAGCACATCATTTTGACAACTGCACTCCACAAACACTTTTACATGTTCTATAACTTCACAATTTGGAATATTGTTTTTAGTTAATTCAAGGTTGTTCTATATTTAAACATACTGCGCGAGAGTCTCGTACAATGGTCCCAATCGTACTAAGACTGAAGACAGAGATAGCATTACTCTGATATAATTCTGTTGTTTATAAAGATTCGGCGTGTTATTGATACGTGACGTGTGATCTTGATAAGAATAAGTTGGACATAATAACTGTAACTGATAATTTTATAACATACGACATTGAAATAAATTCACTTTCATTTATGTCATATTTATGTAATACGCCGTCATTTCATCCGTTTTTAAGATTCGCAAATGTTTTTTTTATATGATTAAAGTAACAAACGAAGGTGCAGTTCGTCTGACGGTAAGTGGTGACTGCCGTCCAAGGACATCTGTAAGCAACATAAGTTACTCTTGAGGACTAAGATGCCCTCATATGAAAATGAGCCGGTAACCAGCTGATACCAGCTTCCATCCATCTTCCATGTTCTCTTCATTCCATCAACGTGAGAGCTGCTTCACCCCAGAAAAAAGGATATTGGTGGAAAGGTTCCACCATACCCGGTAGAACCATACCTGTTTTACCGTCTTACAAACTTATTATAATTTTTCATAATAAGGTATAATATCTGTTGTAGTTTTCAATTGCAAATTATAAAAAATATCAGATTAAAAAAAAGAATCTTTAATAAAGTTGTTATCATTTGTATCAGTAAAATTCTGTACAGTTAAATATTTATAAAGAACACAAATCTAGTAATCACTCGAAATCAAAATGATAAGAGATATATAAAGTAGCATAGCAACAATTCTATTACAAGAAAATACTTTGTTGTGTAGTCTCAGACCAAACAAAAGGTAGACAAAAATTCACGAACACAATGTTATGTGTTCTTACCGTTTATATGCTTGCCATACATTGCAACGTACATACTGCAAGCATGAAAATAGCAATGTATGGGGAAAACGTAAACGATAATCGTTATGAGGAATGGCAATCAACTCGTACTAAGTATTGCACTCGTAAATATCCAAATAACATGAGAATCTCGGATAAGTACTTTTTCCCTTGGCTCTTCTTTAAATCTGGAGGTTCTTTAAAATAAATGCATTTATGTTTTTTCTGGCTCTAATATTTAAAGTGGTTGGTTTTCCTTTGTCTTATGCAATGATACACCATAAATATCAGCCGTCACATTTAAAACATGATGATCCAAATCTTGATAAGAGCTGTGAGAGGTTTGAATTTTGGCTTAAAGTCCGAGGTTTGAATCCCAACCAAAGCATCTTAAAGATTTATTTAAAGTTATGAACTGTTGAGAAATTAGCAATTATGCCTACATTGCTAATTTCTCAAAAGTAACATAACTTTAACTATGAAGAAACCTATACGCCTGAGAGTTAATAAAAAGAACCAAAAGCGTGTAAACTCTATCAATTTGAGTATGACCAGTGTATTGTATGACTATGTTTTAAATCTTTTCATTTTCTGGCGAGCTCTTTGTGATTTGGCACAGGAGGCATCACCGTCACACCGATTTCTAGCGTGAAGCAATCCTTGCGTTTCGGTGGAAGGGTGTGGTTGCCGGCTCACTTATATATAAGGCGACCGTCTCAGTCCTCGGGAGTGGCAACGCATCCTAATCGACTTCAGCTAGAACTCCCGTTCTATATAAAGTTGCCTACACAACCTCTTAACATCAGGCGGTCTGTATGCTCGTTTGCTTCAATCTGATATAAAAAGACGCCCATGTTTGTTTAGTATTCATGGTTTCCATTACATATTAATGGATAGCTAACCAGGATAGCGGAGTTTGTAATTTTGTAAATCATGAATATTTAACGCTAGTTAGGCCAAAGGTCATCGCTAGTCAACGCTAATAAGATTAAGTATCTCGCAACATCTACAGAAAAATGTAACGGTTTGTAAGGTTGACGATAAACGCTTTCTACAGTTATTGCTCCACAGTAGGATTTTCTCCAGTGTCGTGGATACCATGGACACACAAAGAAAAACACACAAACACCCAGACCCAGAACAGAAATCTAAACTCATCATTCAGATGCCTGTCTGGCCGCGAATCGAACCCGGGACCCACTGCGCGTTAGATCGGTATGGTAACCGCTCGGCCACGCGGGTCGTCAAAGTAGTAATGAAATACTACCAAAATCTGTAAAAAAAATGCACAAAAAATTTGAAAAACCGATGAAATATTCCAACGTCATAACCACCAGAATCGTGTCAGGAATCCATATTTATAATATTCGGTACGCTGTCATTTACACCCTGTATAGTAAATATAGGAGTGAAACAGTCCATAAACCCATTTCCTTTCACCCTATAGGTTGAATAAATTTTAGTTCACTTTCATTACTTCTAATATAATATGATACATGTTTTAAAGTTGGTTCTCTCATTCGACACAATTTCGTCGACATGATCTAGCGAAATATATATTATGTAGAGCACCGACTCTGGGACTACATATATAGTATTCTGGCATAAGTCAGTTGTAGCTTTTTGTCTTTATTATTAATTTTACCTTGGAACTTAACAAATTCTCTGTTATCTATAAAAAGTTGCTCTTCTTCCCAATTTTTACTTACATACGCTTCACAATTTTTAGTTATATATTAATTATTTAAATACATTAATTGCTATTCTTATTCCACTCGAATCATTAACTTAGATTTGGAATGAAATGGAGTTATCTTTATTTTATAAAGTATGTTTTATGTTTTTTTATTAATTTATTCAAATAGCAGTTATAGTAGTAACATGCAACATGACAATTTGTAAGTGCCCCCGTAGGCCTATACAAAATAGAGACATTTCATTTAATTTCATGGCGACTAAATAGTTCAAATAAGTTAACTATTGTTAATATTGGTATTAATGTTACAAAGAAGATTAGGTTGAAATGTTTCCTATGATGTCAACTGCAATCTTCTTCGGGAATACATTACTGAAATACTATTTTATCATATCGCGAGGTAAGAACGAAAAGAACTGAGCAGATTTTTTTTGTAGATTGTGTTAAACACTTGAAACTGCTATTAACAGTCTACATGCTAGCATTATAAACACCATTTTATCGTAGGTATGGACAAACAAAATGTCACGTCTCTTTTGATTGAAGATTTTTTTTCCGTTGTACGAACATAAAGTTATTTCCACAAAATGGATATTTGGAATTAGGCTCCTGCTATTTTCACTGTACAATTCATCTGAACTGTTTTAAAATTATTGGATCACGAACATCATGTTACCTTCATGTTATTTTCATCCACAAACTGTAAATATTTTACATAAATTATGCATTAACGATGAACACGAATACATAATTGACGCATTAACTAACGGACCGTCAAACTTTATTGGGAATTTAATGAATATGTTGGTTCGTGCGCATTTAAACGATACTTTATTTAATGTACTGAAAATCGTTTAAGAGTTTCCTGGAACTAGCGTAATATTAGGTTATATGCCTACCAATAATTATGGCCATCGCCCAGGTTTGACTGGCAGTGAATGCCATTAGGCATTAAGTTTACCCTTGTAACCCTTAGTTTAAGGTGTTTCGAAAAAAAAAATAATTGATTTATGTCAGTGTAAAGAAAAAATAGACTTTCACAAGTAACTTTAAAAAAAATCATGTTTAATAGAAAACATTAAAGTTATTTTTGAATCTATGTGTTGCGAAAGTTTTGGGAGAATGTCTAGAAAAAGCTAAGTCTCAGGTCGATGGATGACCGCTCATGTGGCCTTCCGTACTTCAGAGGCCATGCTAAGACCCGGTTGTTATTATTATTTATTTTTTAGACAGCACATCTTAATCCTTCCCAAAGAACATGCGATTTGAAAGCATCTGAATGAGTTAGTTTCCAGCTGTATTCGTACCTTTTTTCATTCCACAGCAACTAACGGCTTGGAGGATGCTCCAAGTTTTACCCAGTTGAAAAACACCTTTGCCCAGTACGTCGTGCAAATCAAATATTATTTATATTGAAAAATAAGTTACATAGTTTTTACCTACACAAAAAGCTTTATTTGTATTCCCACTTCAAAATAACACACAATCAATATAAATTTGATTTATTATAATATACCCATATACACTTTTATATGAGGCGACCATCTCAGTCCTCGGGAGTAGCAACGCATCTGTGATAGACTTCATATATATAGAACACCTGTTTTATATGAAGTTGCTTACAAATGTCCATGGACGGCAGTAACCAATTACCATCAGGTAGACTGCTTGCTCGTTTGCTACTTCATATTTATAAAAAAAATATACACAAAAACAAACAAATATAGTAATGCGATGAACTAAAAAAAATTACATACGGCTCGGATTAAAATGCATCGAAAAACCGACAGTGCCGAGTGGCATATTGTAGTAAAACAATTAGCTAAAACAGTTACACATCAACTAGCATGCCACGCTGTTTCAGTCATAATTACTTTAAACACTGAACCTAAGTTGGAATTTCCGTCCCGAGAATTTCAGCTGGCGAAGTCAATTTCGAAAATTACAGCAATTTACGAGCAATTATGATTCGGAAGAAACAATGAATACAAAGTGGAAAGCTTCAAAAGTATATTTCCGTAAATAACGAAATTTTTTATAACGTGATTGTAAAATTCATTTTCATAATTCTTAAAATGAGTGCGACTCCTTATAAGTCTATTTTTATGAAATTTGTAAACAAAATTCAGTATGTCGGCGATATGAGCAATTTGCATGGCGTTCGCTACGTTTATTCGACGATCCACATGAGTTTTCATAAGAGGTTAGTTGAATAAAAATAATATCCAACCTAAAATCCTTACATATCCATCTGTTTTAATCAATGTTTTAACTAGATACAGGGCGGTCATATATATGCGGGATTTTTGGTAATTAATTTTTGTGGTTGCCGGTTCACTTACATAGACACAATCATCTTAGCCCCCGAGAGAAGCGAGAGAGAGAAGCCCCTTTTCTTTATGAAGTTGCTGTAGATGTCTATTGACGGTAGCAGTGGCGTAGCGTGGGCTTACGCCGCCCGGGGCAGAAGATGAACTCGCCACACATTATACAAATTTTGACGACCAAAAAAATACGACAATATCTAACTTGATGACAAAACAAGGTTGCCAAATGTGTTTTTGCTGCCCCCCAAAGCTGTTTTTGGCGCCCCTCAAAATGTGCCGCCCGGGGCGGACCGCCCCTCCGCCCCCCCCTCGCTACGCCACTGGACGGTAGTAATAATTTACTATCAGGTCGACTGCATCTTATACAAACAAGAAAACACTGCACTTTGGTTATACCCATGAAAATCGTCAGATTATATTTTTTCAGTATTCCTTTTAAGATTTCCTTCAAAATAAAAATATACTTTTTTTTACATCTTTGTGACTCGCCTATTTCCTTATACCACGCTTAAATCGTCAGATTATTGAAATTTAAGCTATTCTGCATGTACTTAACTTACCTTGCCTTCATCTGACGCACACGAGTTTTTCTGAGGATCTGTTTTTTTACTAGTCTGACAGTCTGCCCTGAACGCTGGCCCCTATATTAGAGGTTCATATATAGTAGGGGTACATTACAGGGTACAACGTTACTCCCTTTATAATTTTCTGACGCGTTTTAGTAACACGGGAAATCCCCTCTTGAGCTCCCCTACTACCTTGATGATCACACTAGATTAACAATTTTGCAGGAATACATTGCTGCTAATCTCCTGGTTTCAACACTTTAATCGCTTTCTATTTCATTTATGGGATGGAGTGTTGTTATTACTACACGATATAATGTGTATGTGTGTATAGTATATATACAATGTAAGATAACAAAATAATTATGAAATAGTAACATAATATTTACCGACGTAATGTTTTGGTTGTTTGATCCATATTTGTAGATCAACTCAAGGAACTTTATCGTACAACAATCGAAACATCACAGGCTATATATTTCTGTTTAATAACAATAGTATTATAAGCTGCTGTGCTCTTGTCTGAGGGGTGTGCCGATGTGGCGTGTGAAGGGAGTCATACTTATCCGAGGCATTCCAACTTAGTCTTCAGGAGTAGCAACGCATCTTATCAACGCATCAGTTGGTAGAATCAATTTAGGTCGACCGGATAGTACCATCGCAACACCTATTTCTAGCGTGAAGCACTTCTTGCGTTTCGGTGGAAGGGTGTGGTTTCCGGCTCACTTATATGAGGCGACTATTTTAGTTGTCGGGAGTGACGTATTTGTGATCGACTGCAGATAGAACCCCTGATCTATATGAAGTTGCTTACAGATGTCGTTGGGCGGCAGTAACCACTTGCCGGTTGCTGCATGCTCGTTTGCTACTTCATACTTATAAAAAAAAATTGAATCTTATCTGGATATTTCAAACGTCCACCGGCGGCAGTGGTCACTGACCATCACGTCCGGGCATTTTCGTTTGCTAATTCAATATTAAAAAAAAATCGCTTTCAGTTAACAGAAGATGAAAACGTATTTGTTTCTAGAATCTTCTGGTTCATCGTCCTAGCAAGTTGTTTCGTCAGCGCGATTGTCCTGCTGCAATCAGCTCTGCGGATGTACATAGCCGGTGCTGTGGCGTACTCTGTGGAGACGAACTACCTGCATTGGGACACACCTTTCCCCGCTGTCACTGTTTGTGAGCTAAGCGATAATGGACAGGCGAAAGCCTATGTTACTTCGTAAGTATTTCAAATTAGTTCTAAATTTTACTTTCCGAAATCATAAATGTTAACACCCATTCGTCTTCTGCTGCCCTTTTATTATTTCATGGTTACTTTGATATATTTTTAAAATTTTTGATTCACTCAGGTACTTCTAAAACTTATTTATTTCATCTGACCTATGTTTATATACTACGTCAGAAGGTGAGTACTGCTTTGGAATGTATGTATATCAATTTTTTGGCACTTTACAACCTCTTCACAGTTTGTAACATTTGAGTATGAAGTACATATCATTAGAACCGACTCATAGTTACAGCAGTTTAATCAGTCGGGTTTTAAGGGTTCGTACCCAAAGGGTAAAAACGGAACCCTATTACTAAGACTCTGTTGCCCGTCTGTCCGTCTGTCTGTCACTAGGCTCTATCTAAAGAACCGTGATAGCTAAACAGTTGAAAATTTCACAGATGATACATTGATGTATTACTGTTGCCGCTATGGCAACAAATACTAAAAACAGAATAAAATGAGTATTAAAGATATCCTATACAACAAAGGTAATATTTTTCGCTGTTTAGATTTATAGATGATGGTACCGAACCCTTCGTGCCCGAGTCCGACTCGCGCTTGGCCGATTTTTGTTATTTGTTTTTAATACTTTATTCAATTTCCTTTATAGGAATAAACTGCCAGCTGCAATGGCCAACTTCTACAAAGACATAGCATTCTGGAACATACTGTATTGTAAGACGTGTGTCAGCTGCAAAATGAATCAGTCTTGTTCAGATGATTTCCAGAAAGCCATCGATAAAATACGACTAAAATGTTCTGATCTCCTGACAGACTGCTGGTGGGGTGATAAACATTTCTCTTGTTGTGAAAGGTGATATGTTGCTATATCATTAGATAAATTGTTAATAGTTGAAATAATCAAAAAATAATTAATACCGCTTTCTTATGATAGACTCAAGGTTTCATGGTTAGGGTTTATAAAGTCGATCAGGGCGGTATTACTGCCACACCTATTTCTAACGCGAAACAGTTCTAGCGTTTCGTTGGAAGGGTGTACTTGCCGGTTGTCATTCATATGAGGCGACTATATTAATCCTCGGGAAGTCACGCATTTGAATGACTTCAGACAGAACCCCCGTTATTTATGAACACCTACTAATTGAAGTTTTGCCACTAATGAGAATCGCATTAAAACGATATAACTTTACCGAATTATTATTGTAACCGCAAACAGAACCCATGTATTAGGCTATGCATATTTATCTACGCTAGTTTTATATACCCAGTTCAATACTTTCCCTACATACTTACTTAAAGTTCTACCTATGTATCTATATATACACCACGCATTGATCAATGCTACTTTTGTACAACCAATTTCCTATATTTTTAAAGATTCCACCCCATCAAAACAGAGTACGGAACATGTTTCTCTTTCAATTCTGCGTTATATAGCAACAGTTCAATAATAAACGTAAACCGAAAAGTGGGCCTGCCTAATTTAGTCTTCACTACGAGAGAGTTGATTGGGGTAAGTCATTTGTTTATTACTTTGAACTCTGTTCTATTGGAGGACAAAATGAGATCATTCAAATGAAGTAAATCTTCATAGATGAAGTAAATGAAAATTGAATGATCTCATTTTGTCCTTTACAATATCCGTTACATCTTCCAGTTTCACATCACCTGCGCGTGCAATTCCCAAGCAACAATACAATAGCTTCCCGTTCCCTGGAAGACGAAACAAAGGTTCATTATACATTTAGCTCATTAAGTAAATTAAAGAATTCGACTAAAGGGTTTTTGGCACGCGCTTCCCTGATGAGCCTCATAAATAAATAAATAAGTATTTATTACATAAATACTTATTTATTTATTTATCTTTACCTACATAGTAATTACTACAAAGATTATTACTATGAATCGAGATTCTCATTTTGTGCTTGAATAACATAGTATCTTAATTTTATATCTTTGTCTAATTTATCTTTATTTTCTCTCTCAATTTTAGATACGAATCCATTCCCCTAATGACATGGTGTCTGTGGCTTTAGAAAACATTTTAGGGCGCTTTGGTATTGTGCCCTTGGTCACTGACTTTGAAATTATTTTAAGGGTGAGTATTTAAGCCCTTTTATCTTTTATGAGGCGAGTAAAAGAGTTTTAGCTCGGCACTTTAGCTTTCATTCTTGTATTTTATTTTTCCTCCTCACTTCTTGTGTATTAGTACTTTTTGTTTGGTTTATCATATCCTTTATATTACTTGAATTTACATTTAGTATTAGCTCGTTAATTTAGTTTAAGTAACATTACTTTTGAGATGTTTAAACATAAATTCAATGAGAACCTTTTTCATTTCTTAAACATGTCTGAAAGAAACTGCTCAAAGACTATTGTGTACGTCTGCTTATCGGATTCTTTGTGGTGTTTTTATTTTTTATTTACTTTGCGACTTACTTCTTATGTTGTTATGTACAAAAAAAAATATATAGTATATTTTCCTATTTATTGCAACTAGTTTGAGGCTAGTTATTTTACGTGCCAAGTAACTAATTTCTACCTAGTGACATGTACACAAGACGCTTCTGCCCATATACTTTGACGTCAAGAGTCGTGTTTTATTGAGTCGACTTATCGACATTCATGGGAACAGAGGAAGTGGTGTCATTTGAGGTAACCATATAACGTAAAAAGTATCTAAAGACAACCACGCCTTTAAAACGACAACCAATTCGGCCGAAACTGTATACCTATATTGAAAACAAGTTGACAAATCTTAATGTTCCAGAAATATAAAACCCTCTAAATGTTTTTTGAAGCATTTCACGTCTAATCAAATTGACAACTGAGTTCCACATCGCTTAGGCTGGTCGAGTAAGAACTACATCTGTTTCTTTCCTTCAATTTTATCCAGGCAGAACAAACAGTGAACGATGTATCAGTGCAGAACATTCCGCAAGACATTCGAGACTGCTTATTCCGGTACGAACGGCCCAGCCAAGCAAGAGACTGGCCCTTTCAGGAGTACACTTACAGCGCTTGTATTTTGAACTGCAAGGCTGTTGCTGAGAATACGTATTGTAATTGTTCACATCATTTTCTTGCTAACATTGGTAAGTAGGGGATAATTTGAGGTTAGGTTGAGGAGCCATTTACTGGATGGTAACTGTTGTTATTATGGCGATGTTTATGACAATGTTGGTGCTATTGGTTACATAACGTCTATGGTGTATCGTTTGTCTTCTTGCTCTTTGGATTATAAAAATATTGTTATGAGTAACTCAGATGAGGATATTAAATAAAGTTCACAATTTGTTATAAAACAGCTGATTTTATTTTCAAAAACATCAGGAATCACGACAGCTAGTTATGGTATTTAGTTTATGTAGTATCTATTAATATTGTTATAATACGCTGCTAATAATTCGATTCAGTTGCATGGATCTGGTTGCAGTTAAACAACGCCGTGACCACGATCCATGCATTTGGGCCAGAGTATCAATAATAAAGAAATTAAAACTGCGTATCGTGAATATTTAAATATTAACTAGTCTAAAATCCCATAAATATTTTGAACATTTTTTGATTATAGGAATAAGAATGAAGAACTTTATTACTGCGAACATTTTCGATTTAATGTGATTAGTCTTTATTGGTATTTAATCCTCAAAAGAAATTGATATGAATGCATTTTAATCGTTTTGAAAAGAGTATACGAAAGGTTAATTAAGAATTAATCGCATGTACGGTGTTTGCTTTCAGTTGGCATTCCTGCTTGCGACGTCAAGGGCTTGGCTTGTTTGAACTCAAACAGAGGTAACATTAGTGTGGATAGTGTTTCTGTGGATCTCAGAATAAAAAAGGAAGACGATTCTTGAACAAAATTCTAAAGCGTACAAATATTTGTCGATGCGTTCACTACACATAATTAATATCATTAACTTGATTGCATAATAGTTGAGATTCAGGAAATCCTTAAGACTCGCTGATTTGACGAAGCGTTCAATCCCAGTTCTCCTTTCAATACGGTGTCTTAACTTTTTTGTCTGTAATGCAGTTTCTCTGGGGTATAATGTTTAATGTTTGCTTAACTCCATATACCTTGTGTCTTACTTTGACATTAGGTTATTGTCAGCATTATCAAAGTGGGATTTTATAGCAAAACTTTGCGCGGATTGTTAGCTATCTCCGCCACTTGTTTCTGCCGCAGCAACTGTTTAAATATTTAACTCGTCCGAACAATAGTTCTTTGTGCCTTAATATTTAGCAAAAAATAATTTAAAGTTAGCTGTAATGGTATTGTTTAAATTTTGATTCATCTAACTCTTAAAAGATGAGTGAGTTAAAATAATAATAGAACTTTTACATAGCTTTCCAGACTATAAAATTTATAGAATAGTTCCAGCAAAAATAGTTGTCCATTCGCGATTTCATTGGAAACGACTGAATCAGTATGTAATAAAATTTGCAACAGTTTTATTGGAAGCAAGATATAGCATACTGTTTCAGACTGACTACTTCATATTTATAGATAGTGAAATGCTCATTGACATTTCATTGACACAGTATTTTATTCTTCAGAAAAACTCATTACATTCAAGTGCGTGTGTCCAATGAGCTGCGAAGACATACAATACAAAATGACTCACGCATTTTACTAGTAAGTATATTTATAGAATGACACGAAATATTTCGCAAAATGTTGAATTACTCTAATTCGACAATGATTAAAGTAATACATTGTTATCATAGCAAATTTTATCTATTTTATGAATATTTTTGTTTTTTATTTGCATTCATGAATATCGTAATGTTGGTTTGTATGTTCATTCCTTGAGGTTTTTTGTGTTAGATATGCACAAGGGTTCGTAAGGAGAAGTAATTTTTTCCAAAATAATAATTTTAATAAACATACAAAGCAACGGTCTAAATAGGCAATCAGAAAATACTTATAAACCAATACATTGAATAAACGAATGATCAGAATCTTCGATAGCATAGGAAATAGTGCGAATCGAAGAGAAAACTTCGTTATGTGGCGGAGAAAATCCAATTTCCTTTTGATTTACTGGCAAGGGTTCTAATTTACTGGAATATATTAATTGCTATGAGCAGTTTAAGACGTTTTATTAGTTGTAGGGGATCCTATTTGTAC
>DWNE01005820.1:0-13620 GCA_018249875.1 Cecropterus toxeus | reverse complement strand
GAACTGCTGTTTTAATTGAAATATTTCCATGCGTAAAATTGAAAAATGTGACATCACACTAAGAAGGAGGGGGGGGGGGGTCTCACAAATGTGAGGTCACAGCTGTGACAAGGACGGTAGAGGGGTCTAGAAGTCGGAAAATTTCTTTGACGTTATTTATAGATTATATATTTTTTATTATTATGAGTTAAAACAATGCAATTCAATTTTACAATAAAAATAAAAAAATAAAATAAAAATTAAAAACTATAGATAAAATAAATGGGCCAAACCGCTGCCCCGTGGAAGTGTACCCAAGACAATGGCAGCATATTGTTATTATATAAAAAATGTTTAACACCTCTTATATATATTCTGTTATGTATATTTATCTCCACTACATTGACCACATTATAATGCGCCATTTAAGCATCTTGGTAACATTATTGGACTCAAGTTTTCGCTTATTTAGCATAAACGAAAGTATTTTTTTTAAATGAACTACTTACACATAGACTTTAGGTACTTATGTCTTATTCACATAAATGATTGCAATATTCAGCGCTTAATATAATTGGTAGATGACAGTCAAACTGACTTCACTAATACTCGTAGATAGGAAAGTCCACATTCTTCATCTCCATGTTAATGTAGGCGTGAATGTTCATTAGACTACCATTCTCTGCCTAGCTTTCTAAGGCATACATTAATTATAGATATCACAAATATACAGTTTAATAACAAAGTGTAATCTCGTAAATAGCAGTGTTTGTTTGCGTCGTTGTCCGCCATTCGCTCGACACGCTCTCATGCGCTCTAATTTAATGAGTAAATGAGTAGTGAATGTTTTTATTTTATTTTAACGCTACGATAAATCCCATACGTAACATATACGTTTACTAAACACGTTTTTACTTTTTAAAACTCAACACCTTACTTAGATTTCTTTACGTTACGTTACTTAGACTGTTTTTTCATTCAGCCGTTTCTGTGTCATATTTAGTTTGTTTTTTTTTTTCACATTGAAGCAGCTAACGAGCATGCAGTCCACCTGCATGGTAGTTAGCAACTTCATATAGAACAGGGGTTCTATATGACATTGCTTACAGATGCTGAAGTCGATCACAGATGCGTTGCAACTCTCGAGTATAAGTAAGTAAGCCGGCAACCACGCAATATTTAGTATCCTTACATTATTTAACAAAAATATTGATCAAAATATTTCAATATCATCAGGGGTCGTGGAGGTTATAAAAAGTTTAGTCAACCAGTGACCTTTAAGGCTAATGTTCTGTAGTTTATCGATTACCTATTACACGCACGTCATGTGAACAGGTGGTTAATTGTCTGTCCAGCACTAAAACTCATTTTAAATATTTATACATAGAAATAATATATATATAGAAAATATAGTGTAAAATATAGATATAGAAAATATAGTGTAAAATGTTCACTATTCACTGTTTTTTCTGAAGTGTCAACTATTCGCTGTTTTTTTTGCTATATTTTCTTGAACTATATATAATATGAAGCTTGAGGCTTAGAATTATCGGGATTTGTTTAATATTGAACCGAAACAACAAGAAATAAAAGTGAAAAACAAACAGTGAAAGTATATAGCGTAGGTTTTAAGGTTATACTTGTAATCTTCATGTAAGAACAGAAATCATGAAAAAAAGAATTACTTTCCAAAAAGTGAAATAATATGTAGTATAGTGGTACGAAGCTTTTTATTATGAATATGAAGTAGCAAACGAGCAAGCTTGCCACCTGATGATATCTAAGTGGTTACTACCGTCCATGGACATTTGTAAGCAACTTCATATAGAACAGAGGTTCTATATGAAGTCTATCACAGATGCGTTGCTACTTACAAGGACTAATATGGTCGCCTCATATAAAAGTGAGCCTGCAACCACACCCTTCCACCGAAACGTAATAACTGCTTCACGCTAGAAATAGGTGTGGCGGTGATACTTCTCCGGTCGAACTATATTCGTTCTACCACCTGGCAAGTTTTGCAACATTTTCGCTATAACAGAATAATATCCCTATTTCCACTAGCTTAATGCCGCTCCGCTCCTGTCGGTTAGGTGTAGCACTTTAATCAATTGCATAGTCGCATGTGTAAACCAGGTCATACCTAACTTTTTGCTCTCCAAATTTCAGCGTAGTCCGACTAGTAGTTTTTACGTGAAAGAGATACAAACACATATACATCCTCATAACCTTTCGCATGCAGGTAAAATATAAGAAAGATTCCTTTAACCGTTAAGCTTGCAAATTACTCTACAAGTCATAAGCTTGTCAGAAGGTACATGGAGAGAAAATCGTCTGTTAAATGTAATTTGCTACCAACTCCATAAAATTCACTTCCTCGTGTCTGCCGTAGAAGTTATTTACACATGATATAACAAAGCGACATACATTTCAATCTAATCCCACATGTGGAACACAACGTTACGCGAGCATATAAATTGGTCTATAACGGTTTCTTAACGCCTAGATTACCATTTGCAGAAATATGTAGTTCATATTAATAATGAATATTTTCCTTATAAGCCAACTTCGATTAAAAGTAAGTAATAAATATATTCAGGACCTACTCAAGCAATTAATAGATCTGAGCAATATTGGTAGCTATTGTTTGAAATTATTTTACCATTTTACATTAATTGGGTTTATATCCAGCGAATTGAGCACCTATCTATTGATATTCCCTTAATTACGAACTTTTTAATCACTGTATAGTTCACAAAAGTTAGTGGCAATCAACAAACGTTTGAGATTTCCACGAGTTTTTATATTATTTCATGAGAATCTTATTCTGCATCTATTTTTAATGAAAGTTTTTTGTTGGCGCTCCACGTGTTGGATGAATGAGTAGATAAAATAAAATAATGCATAATACACCGCTGTGGCCGGCTCGCTAATATGAAAGCCGACTGGCGACCATCTTAGGCCTCGGGAGTAGTAACGCATCTGTGATTGACTTTAGATATAAACCCCTGTTCATGAAGTTACTTACAGATGTCCATGAGGGGTAGCGACCACCTACTATCAAATATACTGCATGCTCGTTTGGCATTTCAAGGGAGATTCGGACCGACATGTTCTCGTATACGCCTTTTTATGTTCTCGAGGGGGAAAGATTCAAAAGCTACCTGACGTCGTGGGAGCGACGCCATTTGTGTGGGATTCTTACCCAGTGGCCGTCCTCGGTGCTGAAAAGAGGACTCCGGGATCTCCAAAGGAACGTAGCTGGAGTCCTCTGAGTGCGTTGCACCATCGGGCTCCACCCAGCTAAGCGGCTGGGCCCATCGCACCGTCTGGTCCTTAAGGCGTTATGCGACTACACATACTGCCTTCCTTAAGGGGTTGTCTAGCTGGACGGTTCGAGTTTCCACTCTTGCCTTTCGCAACCCCGAAAGCACCTTTTAGTAGCTTCATACGATAGGCAGGGGATACGTAGCCCTATTGTAATCCCGAATCTAGAGGATGACTCGTATACGCCTATGGACTCGCGATACTCTTACTGCATTTATTTAAAACAATAGTTATGTTTGTCGTGATTAGTATTCAAAGCGAGTATACAATTGTAGGTATATAGTCAGCACCAGTATGTAAATTGTCGAAAGTAATCTGTAACTAACGGATTCTACCACTAAAGTGAAGTTTATTGTTACATTTTATGCACTAAACCAGAACTTTCACCAATTGAATTAAAGATGTCTATTTAATGTAGCCATTATAATTTAAATATACAGTTTAATATCGTAGAAAAATAACTTACGAAATATTATTATATAAGTCAACATAATATTAATTCTTAATCTGAATTTAGGTGCAGGTAACACCTAATTTCACCTGAAGAAGACAGCGGGGAACCGTTGGATTCAGAAGGCACAGGACCGGTTGGAGTGGCGCCATTTATGGGAGGCCTATGTCCAGCAGTGGACCTCGAAAGGTTGATGGATGGATGAACACCTAATTTCTAAGAGACTGAACTAATGAAACACTGAATAATAACATTGCTTTAGTTTAAGAAATAGGTAACACAAAGTTATAGATTGCTAGCTTATTCCGTCGGTTTAGTTTGCTAACGTTTACCACAGTAATGAGTAGGTATGTGTTATTCCAGGCCAGAAACTATCAGTTTGCCAAATTTCAGAAACATCCGACTAGGCCTTTTTTGTAACGTCCCTGTAGTCCCGGGATCAGAATAGGGCTACGGTATCCGCCTGTCGTAAGAGGTGACTAAAAGGGGATTTCCGGGGTTGCGGGCGGCAAGAGTGGGAGCTCGAACTGTCCAGCCGGGTGACCCCGGGAAGGACGGCGGTAAATGTGGTCGCATACCGCCGTAAAGACCAGACGATGCGGTGGGCCCAGCCGCTCACCTGGGTTGTGTTCATATCCCGGTGTCCTTTTCTAGCGCCGAGGACGACCACAGAGGGGTTTTAGTGCGCTAAAATCTCACATAACATGTCGCTCCCTCGGCGTCGGGTACCTTTTGAAGGTTTCCCCCTCGAGAACAAAAAAAATAATAAAAAAGGCCTTTTTTGTTAAAGAGTAATAAACGTACATACGTCTTAACAAACTTTCGCATATATAATATTATTAAGAAGTAAGATAATACAAACATTAACATAACGTCGTTTTGAAATACGTAATATACCTAACGAGATGTTTTAAAGTAAGTGCACATAATTATTATGTCAAAGATAGATTTGGCAGTCGTTAAGGTCAAAATAAGAGATAGACGTAAATTAACAAACGTTTGTTAATGGGAGGTGTCAATTTGGTGTCAGATCTGCTGTCAGAATCTTAGATATATGTATGTTTTTATATAATTGATGTTTCAAATTATTTATAAATTGCCATAACAACTCAGTTCCTCCAGTTAATTAGTTACAATACTCAAATATTGTTAATTTGTGTGTTTGAGTTCGCATCAAACCAAAGTAAATTTAATTTAAGGCTTTAAATTATTTTTTAGACCATTTAGTCTTTATTTCATTAAGATCTATCTACTGTATGAAAAGTTATTACAATTGAATTTTACGTTATATTTTCTGACAGGTATGTGAAAACACTGGACACAGCTTGTTCATTATAAAAAAGCGGGCACGAGACTGTGCAGATGACAATGAGGGATTCCAAAACTATCCTATCTGTTACCAACCATACCTACTCACAAATTTTCATTGAAATCGGTTGACCGGTGAGCAACATGTCGAATAGTAACTTATTTAATACTAACAGTGTCTGTCGTTGCATCCGCTACTACATAAGAAGAAATCAAACAAACATAGCGTGCTACATAGCCTATAAGCAGTGATAGCCTCATGGTTGAAACTCGGCCTCTCAATCGAGGGTCCGGGGTTCGAATCCCAGGCACCACGCACCACAGATTTTTCTAAAATTATATGCGTATTAGAATTGAATTACCACTGCTTTACGGTGAAGGAAAACATCGTGAGGCTACCTGCACATCTGAGAGTTCTCATAAAAAAAGGGTTCTCGAAGGTGTGTGAAGAAAACCAATTCGCACTTGGCCAGCGCGGTCGACTATGGCCTAAAACTCTCTTACTCTGAGAGAAGATCCGTGCCCAGTTGTGGGACAATAATGGGTTGACGAGAGATAGCCTATAAGCCTTCCTCAATGAATTGACTATTCAACAGAAAAATATTTCTTCAATTCGAAATAGTTCCAGAGATAAGCGTGTTCAATCTTACAAAGAAACTCTTTATCTTTGTAATATTAGTATAAATTGATTTAATAGATGATGATTACTCACCACGAATGCTTAGAAATATCACGTATATATACTACGATATTGTAAAGGCGGTACTTAGAAATGTTAATTATAACTACTCTTAAATTACCAAATTAAAGTAAGGTGTTAAATAGGTATTATATATAGTACAAATACAAAAACAAATGGCGTTCTTGAGCGTAATTTAACAGTGTTCACGAACATGTCTCGCGGAAGTATTTATTAAAAGTTGAATAATATTGACATTATTTAATTAAGTAGGTAAGCACGTTAAAATTAGTTATGGATGTTTATTATAAATGCTAATTAAAAGTATCTAACATTTATATTGTGTTATGAAGCATAAATAAATACGAATCTAAATATTTTTTTATTAATAAACAAGGTACGTACCGGTAATAAATATTCGGATAGTTGCTCCTAATTACTACACGTGTCTCGTGTACCTAAACGTGAAATAAACTAATTACTAGATGCGAGTGAGTGTTAAAATTTAAAAAGAAATCGCGATCGTTTCGAACGAGGAGCATCGTGGATACGCGGCCTGGGCCACGCTGGCCAGCGAGTACCGCGGATGTGCGGACAGTACGTTACGCACCTCTCTCCCGCGCCCACTGCTGTTTCTTCTGCTGGACTAACGATGCCGGCTTGCTCACTGACAGCATCGCACCGCACTATACATTACACTTTCTAATGCCCCGTATTGCACATATGCGCTTCCTCCAACCGCAGCGCAGTTACGGTGCACCGACTAATGAGTGCTCCGGAGTGTTTTAAAAACGGTCGCCCGCGCATCGTCGGCCGCGCGTATCGGCTCGCTCCGCGCGTGCACCCATTGTCCGAGATCGCCGGACTCCCACTTCCACTCTGATCACTCCCACGAGGAACAATGACTATTGTAGCTGCACTTTGTGTGCCGCGTTTCCCACTAGCGGGGAGCGCCGGTAGCGCCGGCCCGTATGAGCTCGCCCTCTAACACGGTCGCGGCGTCTAGACGGTTCTTGTAGCCCTTATTGTTTCAGCGCGTGTCACGCAAATGTGAATGTTTCAGACGAAAGCCTCGGAAAAGCCGCGGGTCGATAGCGTAGTCATAGCAACGTTTGTTTCACGTGGTTAGAACGAAATGTGGTATTTTTCTTATTTGCATTTAGGCCATAACGTGACGCTCCAAATTGTTGTGGTATAAAATGTTAAGCCACCTCGATTAGCTTATGACATAATATTCAACCTAGCTTGATGTGAGTAGGTACCTAATAGAAACAGTAGTGGTGGTTAAGCCGGTTATTTTTTTTATAATATTGAAGTAAGCGAGAATGAACTCCTCTTGACGATAATTGTTCATTGTCATTCATGAACAACTGTATTAATGCCGTATTCAGAAGAGAGGTTCTAGGTGGCGCCGATCAGGGTTTGTTGCCCCTTTTAAGGACTGGTCGCGTCATATGTAGGTCATCCGGTCGTTGTATTAAATGAATTTGTAATAAAATTTAAAAATCGAGAAAAGTGAAGTAAATCCTAAACAAGAGTATTACATTATACCTAAATGAATCCTTGGTCATAGCACCACGCGTGAACCGCTGGACCGATTCCGCTTATTCTTTTTGTTGCAGTCGTTATTGTCAAACGAAAGTTTTTATAAAAGAAAAAAATTGGAAAATTGCGCGAAAATTAAAAACAAATCCACAAAACCTAACCGTGTGGCTTTTGACGAAACTGACAGTCGAAGAAATTCGAATTCAAATATCACAGTTAAGACGGAACAAAGTCTGCCGGTCAGCTAATATAAAAATAAACAATAGTAATAATAATCATCGTTAGAAATTACAATAAACATAAAAACCTAAGTTAGAAAAATAATCCGTTGAAACACTGTATGTCATGTGAATATACTTATTATTTAAGTAGTAAGTAAACCGTTAGTAACTTAGCATCAAAACGTATCAGTACTGATGCAATGTGTTGTCAACTTGAAAACGACATACTTGATCTACATTTAAAAATAAAACGTTTATCAGAAAACAGCTGTTGAAATATGGGTTACGGCATAGTTACTAAGGACGATGTTTTAAATAGGTACTAAGTAATTTATCCGTGACCTCTCAACTTCCTATGCTGCGCCTGTCTGCTTTCTTAGGCTCCTCATTTGCATTGTTATTTAATACCGTTGAATACATAACTTGGCGAATAATCGTATAAGATTAGTCGTGTTTGTTTCGTATCGTTCGGTATCGTTGGTCTTATTGGGTTATTCGGAAAGTAATTTTGTTTTTCTATGAAAACAAGTAACATTGCATATATTAAATCAAAACTTAAATTGTTTAAAAGCGATCTTTTTGTTTTTGTAACGATATATTATCATATTTTTTGCCGACAAAAAAGTAACAAACAAGGTTTAAGAAGTATGGAAAGGTCTAGTTACTAGCTTTTGTTTAATACCCGTAATATCGCGATTATAAAATAGCTATGTTTCCCAATTTACAGGCAATATTTTTAAAAATATGTCCTGTGTCACTCTGCAAACTGAAACGATGCCAAAGATATGTCATATGTCACAATCCGGCAAGCCGTTTAGGCATGCCTAACAAAAGTCATACATACGACAAACATCATCCTCCTTCTGACGGAGTCGGGCAATTAAGGATGATTTAGTTAAAGATCAATCAATTATTAATATATTATTGAATTGTTTTTATTCATTCTAGAAGCATACCTTTTTCTATCTTTCTGACAGTAGCATGATTTCGTGGTCATACGTATTTTCTTTTTTGCTGGCAAAAATCTGATAGATACGGATGATTTTCGACCTCGTCCTTTGGGTAAGACTGGGCAAAAAATCCAAACTAAAGAATAATCACGTGATTCAAGATAAAATATGGTGGATGTAGATATCCCATTAAAGTTGTATTAGACCTTTGGCGATATGTCAAACTTGTATAAGATCTTATTTTGACCACCTGACCTTTTCAGTTTAGCAATACTGCCAATACTGTTAAATCAAACAATTAAAAAAGAGTATCAAGTACTAAACCAATTAAATTACGTGTAAAGGTCCAAAAAATCTAAAATTTCTTACCGATCTCACGAATTAGTATTCGACATTTAGGATCAATTGGGACCCTATCATCAATCTGTGTCTTCAACAACAAAACTTCAAGTTAATCCTAAGTTTATTTAGTTTTTCATCTTTGACACAAACATGAAAATAATAACTATTATTTCCTTTAGAAGAGATTAATTGAACTGCAATTTTAATTAAAATCGATCCACGATTAATTTATGCTCCGTTTTTTTACAGTTAGTCTTTTTGATCTGCTTTTATTTATTCACGTATACTAAGTACCTATAAATTAATGATATGAGTTGGCTTGTATTGCGTGCTTTATTATCTACTTTTTTAAAAATAAAGTGACCTGATGGTAAGTGGTTATGCAGCCTATGGACATCTTTATAGATATACAACTTCATATAGAGTAAGGGTTCTATCTGAAGTCGATCACAGATACGTTGCTACTCCCGAGGGTTAAGTTGGTCGCCTCATATACAGGCGATTCTAATTAGATATGTTAATTAATTTCACCATTTCACGTTAGACGAAGCCTACACAACAAGGAATTCGACTTGGAGGCTCGGTGTAAGTGAAAGTCGCATCAATTGCTATTCAGTTTTTCGTTATGCACGCACGCGAATAAAATTCTATAAATGTTACTTTAATATCCACTCGCGAGACTGCGTCTCAGTTTGCGTCTACGTTATTATTAATAGACTAGCGGCGCCTGGCGGTTTCATTCTCTTTAAAAATTTACCGTAACATATACCGAAGTCTTACACGGCTTACACCCCTTAAACGAAAAAATCTAAATGGACGGCGGTTACGCGTGCATTTAAAGTTCGTTCATTATTTTTATATTATTTACTTAATTTTTTAATAATATAATTCAATTCGCGCGGATTTATATATTTTTTTAATAACGGTAGTCTAAGTATATAGTATTCTTTATTCTTTTTTTTGTTTTTTATCTGCCAATAAAAGTCTCTACAAAATCGGTTCAGCTCGGCGATTAGTTATAACATATAGACAAACAAAATATATACATTTTTGTTCTTGTTGCCAGGCTATCATCGCAACAACTATGATGCAACCATAGACTAAGATTTTTTTTCGCTACACGATGCAACGCCGAGCACTAATATTACGAAAACTGTTCAGGGACTTAGAAAAAAGACGAATGGTTCGTAAGAAAAAGTGTGCTATCTTCAGAATAGTGTATTTTTATCAAGTGTGCTATCTGACTCGGTCTAATGATATATGTTGTGTGCCTAATCTTAGTTGTATATATTAATGATAATTATGGAATAAATTACCTACATCTCACAACGCAACGTGATGTTTCATACTTCTCGCCCTAATAACCACGTCCCTGTAGTGGAATATGGAATGTATCCATAAAGCGGATTCCTTTTCTGCGCTTTAAAATATGTAGTACCTACATACCTGGTTGACCAAGTTTCATCCGTTTTTTTGCATCACAATGCTCCATCTATCGAGTAGAAAGATTTTTTTACTTTTTTACCCAGAGTTGTCCTCATCGGTCATGGCGTTATAGATGGCGCTGATATATTAAAGTTTCTTAAAACGCGGTTTTTCAAATGCAAATGCCTATTTCTTGGGAACTGAGCTTTTCTCGGACCTGGAACCTTGATAAATCGATTGAGACGAAAAATCCCTAATCTGCAACTTTCATGAAAATCGTTGGAGCCGTTTCCGAGATCCTGATTACACGTATATATACAAGAATTGCTCGTTAAAAAATATGTACTCAAATGCAGTCATTAAAATTAATTTGGATCAGGGGCCAAAAAACTTATTTTATCAAAAAATGTTTCCAATCATAAACGTTCGAAAGTATCCTCAGTAAAAAGAATTATTGTAGTAGTATGAGATATGAGTAAAATTCTTCTTCGTACATATGTAAACATATTTTCTAGGTTTTATAGTGAGACATGTATATACTATTAATCTCCGTCCTCGGAAGTAGCAAGGTCTCTGCGTTCGACATAAGATAGAACATCTGTTCATTTATTTTTGTGTTGATTTTTTGTATATAAGTATATTTTATACATAATCTTTCTTTTAATATATTGTTTAGGTAATTGTAAACATTGTAGCTATGTTCTATAAAGTTGCTTACGGAGTTAGTCTATGGACGGCAGTACGTACTTTCCATCAAGCGGATTGCATGCTTGTTTGCACATCTAAATGCACTTCAAAATTATAAAAAACAGTGAGTATTTCTCTGCTGAAACGTAACTACGATCCGTTATGACATTACGTTACAAATATCTCATTAGCTCACCGAGCGTGACGTGGGCAGTTCACCATAATTGTAACCATAACAATGTAAAGAACGCCAAACCAGTAGAGCAGGGAAATACTTAGTTCCTGCAGTGATTCTTTTGTTTTTGTTCATATATCTGCCGAGGGACCCCATTTAATAAAATAAATACTGCCGATTAAAAAAGATAATTCATTACGCAGTATGTAGGTACTAGTATTTCCTAAGGTGCATTCATGTTACACAAACCTAAAGCGAGGCACCATCCGCAAGATAGAGTATTTGGAGACAAATTGTGCACATATTCGGTTTTTGGGGTTTAGAAAAACAAATCAGAATAGTGTACTGTAAATCTTAACTTTAATTGTTGTTATTCCGCTATAAATAATAACAAAACATTATAAAGTTATGCAAAAAATTAACCGGTCTATCGATAGACGAAGTGTCATAAGATAATAAATTCATTAGTTCGGATACTTTAAACTTTAAAACCAATTTCATGTATCACTTCCCGAAAATAAGAAGATACATAGGTCTGAATTAATTGATATTATTTTAATTAATAAGTTAATAATTGTCAAATGGCTGACTCTGGTATTCGTTCCATTGTTCGAAATGTACTTATTCTATACACTTCTTCCTTATAAATAAAACCAGTAAATTTATTTCAAAGTTACGCTATTAATTTTAAGGGTATTGTATATTACGCCTACATTAAGGTTATCGTACGTTTACCGCTAGCCACGTAACATTCGCGTTGCACCGCAAGCACAGCGTTAATTGAATTTTATAAGTGTCGATATAGTTTGCAGCGTAATTTCGAAGCATTGTGAGATCAGGGATATACATTTGTTTTTAATATTCAACGCTGATTTAAATTGGACGCTTACAGTGCAGAGCATTTGAAATTTGAAAGGAATGTTTCGTAGCTCTCGGGGTAGTCACCAAAGTGGTGATTTAAATGTTAAAAAATCGGCTTCACTATTGTTATTTTTTTTAATAAAACTTTTTTACTAAAAATTGAAACCGACTTCCATGTCACCAAAAAGCAATAAAATAATTTAAATATATGTTGGTTTCTTACATACACAGTACATAGTGCATAATCCTGAAGTCGGCGCTCAAACCAGTAAGATTACAACAACGAATCTATGTCTTACAAGTATATGAGCGCCGACTTCATTGAAGTCGGTTTCTATTTTTTGTTAAAAAGTTTTATTAAAAAATATATAGCCTATGTCACTATGCAAACTGTGAAGATTCTAATGATACATCATACGTCACAATACGTTAAGCCGTTTGGGCTGTAGTGCGTGCCAAAGAAATGGACATACATACAAACAAACATACATACATACATACGCTTGCAAAACATTGACCTCCTTCCGACCCAGTCGGTTAAAAATAGAAGTCGACGAGGGGTGGCAGATTTAGACATGTTTATTCTTCTATGCGTGTCCATGGCCTTCACAGGATAGGAAGATTCTAAGTCCGCACCTATGGATGTTTACAACGGTTTTGAGTCTAAAATGTAGCTTAATCTACCTGTGCATTTCGATTACATATTATATGTTTTATTTAATAGTCGGTTGAGCATCCATTTGAACGTATGTAATTTGTTACTGCAGAATCTGAATATATATTACCAACATTATCATGAGCAGAGTCACAGATGCGTTGCTCTCCCTCAGGTCTTAGTTTTAACCCATTGTCCCTAGTTACAAATAGCTTTAGCGGTGGTTCAGCTACAGATAACTTAGATTTAGACTTAGATTTTGTCTCATTGATCCATTCCACACTTTTCATAACATAATCCAACCACAAAAACGTGTGTTGTTAAGGCGCATACAAATTAACTCCAAGAACATTTTAAGTACACTTACAGCAAATACTTCCTTAGCTGAGGTATTATATGAGTAAAGTTGTATCAAGAGATGGTAAAACCCTTTAGCTTGTAGTCGCCATTGGAAGATCTATTTTTGTTTTACACCATTAATAAGTTTTAAACGGCCCTGTCTACGAGTTTCAAGGATGTAACATCACACGACATATGGGAACTATTAATTATTAACTATCAATGAACGTAAATTTTTCTCAATTGTAAATTGTTTCTCTTTTCTCTGATGTGCTTGTTAAGAAGAGTTTAAAAGAATACGAAAATCAAAGGTAAAGAAAGAAAGGTTGTGATTAACGTTACGTCGGAGAGACGGCACGGAGCCGAGCCGGATTACAATGAATAAGAAATTAGCCGTTTAGGAATGATCTAACACCGAGTTTTTTACCTTCAATATTTCATAGAATAATCCTTTTACAAAGATAAGTGATAAAAGAGAAGCTACGCATCTTTGTATGACCTCACTTACTTATTGCTCTATAGTTCTCTGCAGTTTCAAAGATAGTAGAACTTAATATCAAATCAAGACTCAACGACATGTTACCGTAGAATCCTTGGTCACATTGCCCGTCCAGAAACCGATAACCTCGATGAATTGCTTGTGGTGGACAAGGTTGAAGGAAACAGACCCCGCGGC
>DWNE01005819.1:0-13621 GCA_018249875.1 Cecropterus toxeus | reverse complement strand
TTTTGAAGTAATAAAAAAAATTTTTTTATTGAATCCCCCACCTTTTAGGTTAAAAAAAGAGGGGGGGGGGGGGGTACACAAAATTTACCGCTTTGAAAGGGCTTATCTCTCAAACTATCGAATTTGAGAAAAAATGGTTTTAGAAACTTCGATTCCATTTTTAAAGACCTTTCTATAGACACCCCACACGTGTAGGTAAGATAACAAAAAAATGAGTTTCCGTTCCATCTATGGGAAGCCCCCCTAAATTTAACATTTTTTTATTTTTGTACAAAATTCGGAAAGCGGTTATCAGAATACACTTACTTGGTCTTAATAGTTTTCGAGTAAAATGGCTGTGACATACGGACAGATGGACAGACGGATGGACAGATGGACAGACGGATGGACAGATGGACATGACGAATCTATAAGGGTTCCGATTTTTGCCATTTAGCTATGGAACCCTAAAAAATGACAATCATGAATTCAGTAACTGCGTTACATTGATTCAGCTAAGATGTGCCCGTACGCAAAGAATAGCGATGGTGGGCGCAAAGCACGAGCGGCCAAGGAGCGTCTGTTGAATATTAATGTGACATTGTTATTGGCCACGGTTGCCCGCCGCTGCCCCAATCGCGCATTACCATAACTTACTATTCTGGATCCGCGGGGAATCAGCTCGCCGTTGTAGGAATATGATCGTTTGGACTACCTACTCATATCTGCCCTATGAGGCGTGTTAGATAAAACGTAGTAACATATTGAAGCTCACAATAATTTACACTGCCAAATAATGAAACTAGTTTCATCGTTAAAAACATTAAAACAAAAAACCCGACTGCTTAAAACTATTTTTTTTTATAATGATCGAAAAGCACGGTAGTGCTTTGCCAAATTCTTTCTGACAATGCACTAATGTATTTATATTTTATTTAGTTTAACGCTTATATGACTTTTTTCAAAATAGTCAAGCTAAAGCATTACAATATATATTATTTACATAGGTTTATTTACTAGTTTTCATTTGATACCCATATTGTCATAATAGTAAAATAAAATCGTCCCACCCCCCTTCCCCCTTTTCCTCAAATTCCAGGCGCCATTTTTTTTAAATTATATAACCCATGTCACTATGCAAACTGAGACGATTCTAATGATAGGTCATACGTCACAATCCGTCAAGCCGTTTGGGCTGTAGCGCGTGGCAAGGAAATGGGCATACATACAAACAAACATAAGTACATAGATGTGCTCGAAAAACATTACCCTCCATCTGACGCAGTGGAGTAAAAAAAACATAAATGAATTACAGTAACAAGCGCAATGAAAATGAAAATAAAAATGAAAATATTGTAGAAAATCCCCCGCGGACAGTTACCATTGCACTAGAGAGTTATTTTATCAAACGCTGCATTTGTTTTCAGCAAGAATTTTTAATTTGGCTACATAGTCAGGCATTGCGCACACTATTAATCAACATTACAATTTAAAAGATAATAATTCTATGAAAAATTAAGCGTATCATATCATAGGCATTTATTATGGCAATGTTGTACTGAACACCATCCTACAAAAAGTTCCTTGTGTGACTGTCAACCTATGTATTCAATTCGGTCGTGACGCCACGTAAATTATTCACAATTTTGAATCTGTAAGTGGAAGAACGGTTACTCAGTATCCGTTACAGATCGACGAGACAACGCGTGTGCATTGGTTCATTACGTTATTGTTTAAATCGTAAAGCGGCTGATAGAACGCTTCTGATTTAAACGCAATTCAGATACTTTAAATGGTGCGTTGCTCATTCTAATTTAAAATGTGCGATTCAGTTTTGGAACTCAATGTGTATTTTAGACAAAACGAAAACGTTGTTGCTAACAATAAACATCTCTGATGTAACATAGTATAATGGTAGCTCCATCGTGAAACTGAATGAAGTATCATTTTGAATTCTAACAGCGTGTTTGAAAATCCTACGTATGAAATTAATCTGTTTTTTTTTACCAACAGCTACTCTTATAAAATGACATATCAATGATTATTAAACTATAAAATTTTAATTTATATGGAAATAAAATAACTAAATTAAATAAAGGGTTACTACTCACATAGCCCCACACTAGGATTTTTTCTGACCCAAACAGAAATCTAAATTCATCGTTCAAATGTCTCTTTGACCGGGGATTGAACCCGAAACCCACTGCACATCAAACCGGCATGCTAAACGCTGCGCCACGCTGGTCGTCAATGTTTATGAATGTGAATATTTATAAATAAAAATCATGTTTTGTTTTACGCCGTTCCATGAAATTCAATATACTCTCATTTACTTTAAAATACTTTAATAAATTTACGAGATGAGATGGTATCTGTTAATTCCTCACCTAGTTTTAATTATACCTGTGAGTCATGGGTCCATTAATGAACCCGCTCATCGGATGTGGCAGATCCGCATAGCGGAGGAAATTTCGACATTGCTCCTGAAAAGATGAGTAATACATAATATGCTTAATGTTTCTTTAGAACAAAAGACAACTACTAATACTCATAATATTATTTTACGTTGAAGGAAAAACATTGTGAGGAAACCTGCACACCTGAGAGTTATCTAAAAAAAGAGTTCTCAAACGGTGTATCAAGTCTACCAATTTGCACTTGGCCAGTACGGTGCGCTGTGGCCTAAAACTCTTATTTTGAGAAAAGACTCATGCCCAGCAGTGATGATGATTCACAAATATAAAATACCTACATTTTATGTTTATAAATTTTACAATGAATATGTTTTTTTAGCATATTGAAGTAGCAAACGAGCATGTCCATCTGATGGTAAGGGCCTCTTCCCGCCCATGTAATGAACCCAAGATAAAAATAGAGCCTTACCTAAGGATGGTCACAGACGCGTTTCCACTGTTGAAGACTAAGTTACAACGCCTCGGATAAGTACATATGTCTTTCTTACCCTTCAGACCAAAACACAGCCGTTTAACACTGCTATTATTGAGCAGATTTTTTTTTATAAATATGAAGTAGCAAACGAGCTAGCAGCGCCCACCTGATGGTAAGTGGTTACTGCCACCCATGGACATATGTAAGCAACTTCATAAAGAACAGGGGTTCTATCTGAAGTCAACAGATGGTCGCCTCATATAGAAGTGAGTGAGTTGTGGCGATGGTGGTTCCGGCGTCGAACTACAAAAGGCCTGTCAACTTAATCAAGTCTTTAAAATTAGATCAGGCTACAGGTTCTATAACGTATTAGTATTAAATTATATGGAAATAGAAATATATAGATAGAAACTAAATGACAGCCAATTCGTCATTTGGACGATTTTAAATCATCCAAAAGTTTCCAACTGTTTAATGAACCTACATTAATGCATTTATGAAAATCTGCTATTAGTAGTCACGATAAAATAACGTAATGATGATGTTGTTACTTCACCTGGAGAATTCTCAGGCATGCAAATTGATTGTTGAGGCAAATGTCCTAATGTTTGTAGGTAAATGAACATTAAAAAAACGTTTAGATAGAATAGTTAAGTGTATGTCAAGGTTTAGGGATTGTATATAGGTGCTATTGCAATATTCTAAAACACCTACAAAACTTATGGTTTATTATATAAATATTCATTCTTTACTTACAATATAAAGTTTATATCGCAATAACAAAAATAAAAATCATCCACCTTAACTTCAGACGTACGATTCGCATAAATCGTAAAACCCCCTAGAGTTGCAATTATTTAAGTTCAAACAGCGCATTGTTTCATCGAACTTGGGGAGGGAGCCCCCTCCACTTCAACATTTCTTTGTAAACTCTATCCTGTAGCAATACTTCGCAAGTCTCCGAGAAACTGTAGCACTTACATAGCAAGTTGAAACTATATAGACGTATTTTGCGCTAGACGATATTGGAAGAGGTAAATTATTTATTGGCGAACAGCAAACGATTACTTTCAGTTGGAAAGTTTAGTCTGATTTACTCAATTATTTGAATACTAGCTACTTCCCGTGGTTTCGCTCGCTTCAGTCACGTTTAAACACGATAATAAGTAGGTATCCTATATGTTAATCCAAGACATTATCTATCCGTGCGGCAGAATTTAACAGTCAAACAGTCAAAGAGTATTAAACATAAACAGATACTCAAGAACTTTTACCTTTGAAGAAAGTAAGATAAGGTAAGCTGTTAAGGAATTGTACAAATGCGATGTGCTTACTCATACATTAAGATTTATTCAAGTCTGTCGCTGTACCACTTCTTAATCATCTAATGCACGCAATACTTGCTGTGTTCACATTTCAGCTACGAGATTTTCCTCATCTTCGAGCACATTTTAATTTTAGTAAAATCCAATGTATCCAATTAGTAATTGTAAACGTCTATTGTTAAAACTGGTGCGGCTGGTGGGACTTTCTAGTAACTAATCTCTATTACGAAGGGAAGTTGGCATGAATTTCTATGCATACTATCAGAAAGAGTACAGTTCCATTTTTGTGCTATAAATCGTAAAGTTATTGATCACATTATGAGGATTTAATGATATATGATTCTTTTCAGGCTAGGATTTACGAATAATACAACGTAACTAAACTGAACGGACCTATGAAAAATATTACCATTTATAAGACCATAGATTTTAACTAAACTCACTGTGTAATGAGTGTTGCAAAATATCAAAAAAAAATTTGATTGTTTTCACCAAGCTTTTATCACTTTGTTTGCTAACTCGGCGACTCAATCAGTGACAATATCGCCTCAAATTATTATACCTTACATTTGAAAGTGTCTAAATGTTTTAGATGCTGCTCTGCCATCTATTTCGCAAACAATTTTCCTTACCAATAGTAATTGATAGTCAATAAATGTGGCACTTATGTGATAATTTTCATTCCTTACTTAACTAATAGCAAAAGGTATATGGTATTTAGTAAAGTTATTTATAGTGGTTTCCTTTATTTTGAAGCTATTTAATTGTACTACTATTATAACTACTATGAGTCCGTAACCATAAACCTAATTAAAGTAATTTAGAGCTTAATATCATGGATCTGTTTACATTTTATTTACTGTACTGATTGTACTTTAGCGTTGGCTACATACATTGACTTTGCATTTAATGTGTCTATGGCAGCTGTTTAATTACAAAAACGCATTATTACAATGGCGTCATTCTGATTTCAATGAGAAGCGAGCAGGACATAATCGGAGTAATTGGCCACCAACCGCATAAAGCGATGGGTAATTACATCCAAAATACGTAATGAATTTCATACCACACACATACGCGCCTACGTTTGATACGAAAAGAGACATTTTAATCATGTGATTTATTCACTGAGTATGTACTTGAACATTTTAATTAACATTCGTATAAATGAATTCAAAGTACTTCAAGTGAAACTAAGTTAATTCGATGTGTTTAGTGAGGCTCCTTCCGTGTAGCCGTTTCATTAACAAAGTTAACAAAGTTCTCAACACTCGTCTGAAACCATCTCGTGTTTTAACGTACGGACTGGAGGGAATGTACCGTGATTTGTGATGAATAAAATGGATTCTTTTGGAAGTAATGAATTCATCGTCACCGAACTTACCGAACGTATTACGAAAAAATCAACGATTGCATATGGATTTACGCACGTTACTGACGTTACTGTAACTTTTCTGTCACTCGTCTGTAATAAAGATGGCACTGGATTTTATGCACTTATCAAAATTTCGCTATAATGATTTGAATTAGATGTGGTCATGCGATGTTGGCGCGTGGCGCGTTGTCGATGCGCGCGAGACGCGATGCGCGGAGCCTAACTGTTGTACGTAGGACGGCCGCGGGCGATCCGTCGCCGCGCGCCGTTCACGACGTTTGACCTTATTTAATTAGTTCGTTCGTTTTTACTCTTTGAACATGACACGCCATATTAAAATGTGTACCGCCTAATCTATTGTTGCCAGCTATAAGATCATTAAACTTAAGTGCGGATGCTAACTTGTCAGCATTTAACAATGAGAGAACTACCACTGATCACACATGAACTTATTCAACTAGCTTTTCGCTCTGTGTCTATCGCACCTCTTCCTTTTGATTTTGTTATTGAAACAGAAACGCATGACTTGGTCTATTTCTGTTTTTGAGTTCATCCACCTCGTTCCTGGTTATATTCTGCAACGGACTCTCGTAACTATTAAAATGAGATTTGAAGCGAAACCGAGAACGGGTTGTATCTCATTTTAAATTAAGGAAACAAAAACGTTAGTGAGAAAAAGCGAGAGAGTTAATAATAAACCTCAGCAAGAGGTCCAGAATTGAGCGCGGCTGCGTGGGGGCTAATTCCGAAGCTCAGTCGCTGTACTTAAACAAAACTTGGTTTTGACTCGGTTTGTCTTAGTTACTTTGTACATTGTAATCAAGTTAGACCAAATTAGTAAACTTTTCGGTAAGGTTTCTTAAGGTTTCAATATCGTGACGTCGAACAAATGTTTATTTGAATAATATCCTAGGTAGGGATCGTTTGTGTTGAATCTGATTGTTTACCTGTAATATAATTATATAGCGATATTATGAAACAGTTTATTTAATTATAAAGTATGCATTTTTTGTTAAACACTATTATAACCCTACAAATGAGACTGGTATATTAAACTAAAAGTTATTTGCAAATCATTCATATATTAAAGCCACATTAATACTTAACATGATGGTCGATTATGGCCGATCGAAGCCATCTGTCTGACAAGCACTCTTACTCTAAAAATCTTGATATGATGATGAATATGCCTCTTAAAAATGTGGTTAATGATGTATACAAAATATAGGCCACCATATAAAGATTATCCGTTTAAATTGCTGGTAAAAATCATGTTGCACTTTGCTCTGGGGAAGCAGATATACTATTCGTTATATGAGCTATTCTGATTAATAAATTTATTAATCGGCATACTGTCCTACGTGTTGTAAGATTTGTGTCGGTGTCGATCGGTGTCGGTGTCGATCGGTGTTGGAGGATCAGTGTGGTCGCGACGCTTACAATCAGTTGGACTGCACGTTTCCTTGCTTTTATTTTATGTAAGAAATTTTTATTTCAGCGCAATGAAGATTATGCTGGGCAAGCTGCCTCGGCCGTGGATAGTTGACGACGCGAAGGACGACGGCTACACTGCGCTACACCTTGCCGCGCTGAACAACCACGCGGAGGTGGCGGAGTTGCTCGTCCGCGGCGGCGCCCGCCCCGACCTGCAGAACGCTAACCTCCAGACCGCCCTCCACCTCGCCGTGGAACGGCAGCACACGCAGATTGTGCGGCTTCTCATCTCGCATGGCGCTGATCTTAATATCTGTGATAAGGTACGTTATTGTTTAGAACACGCGCGACGGTTTTCGATCCAAAGTTACCAATAATGAAATTACTACTAAATAAAGGCAAAGGTAAAAAGTTAAAAGGTCAATTCTAAAATAACACACTTTCTATAATTATATGATATTTTCTATATCACATTATGTCATTTTATAAACATATCTCAAAAGCTAAATGCAAAATTTTCGTATCTAGTCGTACGTTCCAATACTTATTATTTATTTATTTATATTTATCTATAAATATATTTATCTATACATTGGTTTACTTTAAAAATTGTTGCATGTATGAACATTTGTGCCGTAAACATGAACTAATATTACCAATAAAGTCAATATTACATTCCGTAACCACTTGTTAATAAGTCATAGTCACTCTTTGAAAATTTAAATTTAAAGAATTCGCGCCAGTAATGGAGCTTCTCGCACAAAATTGCGTCTCATTTTATATGCAGATTCCTATTTCCTAACGTATATATGGCACTTAAACCAACTCCCAATCATCGTGTTAAAAATTGATTGACCAGCCTGTTACAAACAGCTCTCTTTGGAGCTCGATGAAATTAAAAAATCGCCCCCGGGAGCCACATTGTTAACAAACCAATTTTCATTTTTAATAGCGTAGTAACGGTCACAGAGTATAGACCTCATCTCCATATCAACTTATGGACGTGCCTATCTGTAATTTCGTAATACTTTACTTCGTATTTTATTTTTTATCAGACTGAAGTAGCAAACGAGCATGCGACCCACCTGATGGTAAGTGGTTATTATCGCCCATAGACATCTATAAGCAACTTCATGTAGAACAGGGGTTTTATCTGAAGTTGATCACAGATGCGTTGTTACTCCCGAGGACGAAAATGGTCGCCAATAAGTGAGCCGACAACCACACCCTTCCATCGAAATGCAAGAACTACTTCACGCTACGTGTGGCGATGGTCCTTCCCCGGTCGAACTAAACTGGTTCTACCACCTGGTGGATGATCATTTCATGATCCAACTTACTTTCACGATATCAATATATATTTTTCTTTTAAATAATACCTATTTTAGATGTCTAAAACAGAAATAAGCTGTCATGCAAGAAAAATATTTTATAAACCTGTTTGTTTTTTCTTGTAACATATTAGGAACATGTAAGCGCCATATTGGATGTAATTACACATACCTGAGTATCAAACTGGGTGCTGCTACAACGCAAACTCAAGCTAAAGTAAAAAACCATATAATAAACGCCCCACGCCACAGTATATAAAACAGAATACTTTTTTTTTGTAAAGCACAAAACCATTAATGTACTTTTTTTTTGTAAAGCAAAAACCTTTATTGTATTTTATTTTTATTTATATTTTATAAGAGACCCGTAGTTCTCGTAATCGATTCGCATTTAGTTTTATTATGTAACAGAATATGTTTAATAGTATCATCCGACAAATATATGACAGCCATCCATCAAGCAGCATTTAGAATCCACAGGGCTCCGGTATGTGTTGTTGGTAACCGCAATGGGTATTTATGTTATTTAGAAAGACTCTGCTACCATCACTTAGGTTTTGTCTGTTAGTCACCTCCTAAGATATCTACGGGAAGAAAGAGAGTAGTAATTCAAGACTTACACCACACGGCACAAAATTGCATTATTAAAAAAAAACTTAATAAATTATGTATATTGTACATCTATTATACATGCGTAACCGCGGCGGTTATCCAGCGGTTGTATTAAGAGGCAAATCATTTATTAGCTTCGTGGAATACGTTGGATGTAAGTCAATACTGTTAAGCACAGTCGTCTTTGAACGTCTGTAAACAGAATTTATCTTATATCTCTTAACGTTTTAATCAAAAGCAAATAGACTTAATATTCACCACATTTCTTTACACTTTAAGAGAAAGAGTAAGCCGGGAACTCGTTACGTAATCCAATTATTCTCGGCTATCCCGTCTTATCCCCGTACCCTAACTTCCCGTTGAATTAAATCGTGACGTTTGCGTAAGCATCCAAAAACATTTTGAGTGCTAAATGTGATAGCTCAGTCAGAGTGACATGTTGTAATAGATGACAATGACAACTTCGTAAGTTCTCGTTAGCTGTTGCTTATATGTTCTTGTTGTAATATAAACAACATAAAGGTAGAAAAATATGCATTTAAATATACAGACAGACATACACAGACACATCTAAATATCGAATATTATATGGGTTGAAAGAATCTTTACTTTCCTTGAGACCTATAAGGTCACTTCAAATGAGTAACCTGATATAGTTGAGTCCAATAGAAGTGCGAGTATGTACCTTATTGCAAAATGTGTTACTATGTGTTATATGTACATATATGAGTGTATTCTTATTCCGTGATAATTCATTTAAAATAACAAGATGTGCTTTAATTTTCAAGACCACCTTATAATTCTTGTGAAATATTCGTCCTTATTATATCAGCACATTAATATTACCTTATAGTTATTCTCACAACTCAGTCGCTGCCCTAAACTGTTATATTTTAAGGTGCATTAAAGTAGAAAACTCAGACAGGAATTTATTTGATGTCTCGCGTAAGCTCTCCCGGCGTATGTAGAGTCATGCGTACGCATAATTTACAATAAACTATGGCGCGAGGGAGCTCTTTAAATAGATGTGCATTTGATTTGAATTGACCGCTATCATACATTTATTAATATGTGGGTTTTGGGCTTCCTACAACAAATGTTACGTTGATACGCTCACATATTTTATAGACATTAGGTATTATACACATCATTCCTATAGTTCCGGGATCAGAATAGGGCTACAGTATCCTCTACCTGTCGTAAGAGGCGACTAAAAGGGGGTGTCCGGGGTTGCGGCAAGAATCGGAGCTCGAACCGTCCAGTCAGGCGACCCCGGCTAGAACCGCAGATGTGTGGTCGCATACCGTCGTACAGACCAGTGCGGTGGCCCCAGCCGCTCATCTGAATGGAGCGTGATGAGCAATGCGCTCAGAGTACTCCGGTTGTATTTCTTTGAAGATCCCGTTGTCCTCCTCGCCTCCCTCTTCGCTCCCACGACGTCGGGTACCTCGTGAAGGGCTCCCGCTTTAACTAAAAAAATTTTGTACTATACTATATTACTATATTAAATACAAGGGTTTAAACACATGTTATGTAGCATAATTTATGTATATACACATATGCTACACAAGATGTGTATAATTGGACATTTGATGTTCAATCTTATATTGGCATGTGACGATTATAAATTTTGGCACGAGTGAGCATTATCTATCCTCTCCAAATTGCATTTACTTCATGTTATGTATGGTCAGGAGTTTCATGGCTAAATTTCACGAATGTTTTTCTGTTGTTGTTTTTTTTATTGTTGCAATGGAATATGCGTTTGTCTTCCATCTCACCTGATGGAAAGTGTAGATGTAGACGAAATTGGTACACGCCCATCGAAAAGAAACCTGTTCACTCTACTCTTAAAGGCTCCAGAGTTAAACTTATCAGGAAAAATAGGCCCAGGCAAGTCGTTCCAAATCTTGTAATCTTGTTGTGAAGGATACTTTAAGATTTTGGTCTTAGTTAGTTTTATTAGATAGCAAAGTCGTTAAACTGACAAAACTGACAGTCGTTAAAGGTAAATAAATAAATAAATAAATAAATGGTAAGATTAATAAAAATGTAATCGCGTACATTATTAAGGTTATGCAAACGGCTGCGCACGATTCTCGTCTTCTCGATAGTCGCACGCACGCTCGTATAAACAGAAAGAAACGGGTGGCGAGAGATTAAAAATCTTTTTACGTTTTATGTGATATTTTCTACCGTTTCACTTCCGCAAGCCGCATTAGTCGTACGTTGATTCTAAAAACGTTCACTCACGGAATAATAGTGTCAATCATCATCCTGTTGTCCAAGCGGCTACAAGACGCGATAAGAAACTTGGTTTCATTAATGATTCCTTTTTTAACGTTTTCCACATTGCTCCATACCAGGATTTTCTTCTGTATCATGAGTGTCAGGGACATAAATAAAGGTGAATACACAAAAACCAGACCCAGATCAGAAATATTAATTTATTTGTAGGTATCTGTTGGGAACCCAGTCCGGTATGTTGACCGCTTCGGCACACGGGTAGTAGAATTTCTTCCCGGGAAAATTGTAATAAAAAAGTCGGTTTTTACACTCATAGTCCCACGGATTTTCTCCTGTGTCGTGGGCACCATTGATACACAAAAACCCAGACCCAGAACAGAATCTAAACTCATCATTCAGATGTCTGTTGGGGATCGAACCCGTAACCCACTCATCAGACCGGTATGGTGACCGCTCGGCCACGCGGGTTGCTGATTGTAATAATGTGGAACTTGATCGTGTTACTCCAGGACGGTGACACGCCGTTGCACGAGGCGCTTCGCCACCACACGCTGCAGCAGCTGCGACGGCTGCAGGACGCTCGCGACGCGCCGCTGCTTACCGGCCTCACGCACGCGCACGACAAGAAGTCCAGCGCCTCTATCGCGTGCTTCCTCGCCGCGCACGGAGCTGACCTCACTGTTAAGAATAAGAAAGGTATTCCGGATTAACAAATATTTGTTTTACAAGTACTACAATTGTTTCTTAATCATTTATATATAGTAAAATATATGTATAGTTGTGTGTATATACTTTACATTATTTGTATACGCATTTATAACTAACAACATACTACGAGTACTTATAGATCGTATACATGTATAAATTGTATTGTGCATGTACAATGTATTTGTATACAAATGTCGGAGCCTTAAGGGGGGCTAAATATGGGTTTCTTATAGACAAATCACTATCCCAAATTTCTTTTTCACTTTGTCCTCTGGAACGGAACCCAATGTATATACTGCAGATTTTTTTATGTTTAGCACAATTACCCCATCACAACTAGTTTAGAAATGCAAAGAAAACGTTTATTATTATTTAAAACTTATGTTTATTATGTGTTTTAGTGTTATATACGAATAAAAAAATAAGTTAAAATTTTATTTAAATATTTATCGAGCATTATTTATTGAGACCTAAATATACACTGTAATAACATACAAATTCCAGGTCAAACGCCTCTCGACCTGTGCCCGGACCCGAACCTTTGTAAGACCCTCACAACGTGCCGCAAGGAGGGCACCGGGATGACCAGCGACGGAACGCCGGAGAGCGAGTCCGGCTCGTTCAGTGCTCCGGGACCGAGTACCGCTCAGGAGACGCCCGTGGCTGACGTTGTCCAAGCGAGCGATCCAACCGCCGACGAATGCCTCGTGTGCTCGGACGCGAAACGGGACACGCTGTTCCGACCTTGCGGGCACATTTGTTGCTGTAATGTGTGCGCGGCGAGGGTAAGTTTGTTATTAGAAATTGAATAGTCTAAAGTTGGATCTAATTGTAAAATATATCTATCGACAATGTGACTAACTATTTAGTTAACCACATTGTCGAAGAATTTCGCTATAAATATTAATTATTATTTACGGTATATTCATTTGTTATTATTGTATAATTGTTATTTAGTAGTAAATGTGTAAATAGGGTGTTTGAATTGCATTAACTCTCATTAAAGCTTTGTGGCTTCGCCATCCTCTAAGAATATTTTGTTTACAATTTCTTTGATTTGCATTTATTTGGACACCGACGAGAGATTTCCTAATACGTAAGGCTCAATAGCAAAAAAATACAACTTTTCAAATTTTAGATGTAAAACATGTCCATGTTTTGTGAATGTCTCTACGTATGATGGTTTAATAGATCCGTTTTCCCCTACGAGTACAATATCATAACGCGTATCCAACATTCCGCAGGTGAAGAAGTGCCTGGTGTGCCGCGCGTGCGTGGTGTCCCGGCAGCGCGTGGGCGAGTGCGTGGTGTGCTCGGAGGCGCCCGCCACGGTGGTGTTCCGGCCGTGCGGCGACGTGTGCGCGTGCGCCGGCTGCGCGCCGCTCATGCGCAAGTGCGTCGAGTGCCGCACGCCGCTGCAGGCGCCGCCCGCTAACGCTGAGTGTGAGTGTTGCTATGTTGCTATGTTATTCGTTTTGTTGATTCGACACGAATGATATTCGCACACCCCTATCCAGTACCTTTAGTATGACTTTATTATGTTCCCTCAAATCAATCATTGTTTATGTTTTCGCCCATCATTACAAAGTACATTGCAAAGTATCGGTAGGTCGGAAATGAAAACAAAAACGGGGAGTGTTACATTGCAATATACACTCCCCGTTTGACAGTTGTACTGTAAGGGTGCGAGCGTGGAGTACGTGCGTGTTGCTCTGTTGTTG
>DWNE01005818.1:0-13621 GCA_018249875.1 Cecropterus toxeus | reverse complement strand
CTGTCTGGCCGGGAATCGAACCCGGGACCCACTGCGCGTTAGATCGGTATGGTAACCGCTCGGCCGCGCGGGTCGTCAAATAATAGATTTAATATAATGCAAATTTAGATAAATCATTTTTAAGCAAAGCCAAAAATAGAAAAAAATATAAAGAATATAAATAGAATAGAATAAAATAGAAAGTAAAATTCTGTAGTTTTCAGAATTTTACTTCTCTTTAAGTAGAGTACTAATTACTCTTAGAATTACCCGAAGAAAAGTAAATTTCTGAGGAGCGACCTTAGGGGCGATCAGGTGGACAGGTGATCTGAAGTGAACAGTCCGATTTAAAAGGCAAAGGGCAGGTTGGAATAAAATCTAAATATAAATGAAAAGCAGGTTAGGATAGACCTCATACGCTTATGTACTTTTTATAATAAAATTTATCTTCACGACTGGATGTTACAAAAACTAGAAGAGCAATGTAATATTGAATATTACCTTGTCGCTTCATGTTCAATAAAAATTGTTACGATAATATAACTGGACTTACACTTGTCTATGGGTGATATCTTAGCGGCCACTTCGTACAAGAAGTCGGGTGTCCAAAAGTTCGGTATCCGGATGAACACTTTCCCGGTGTCGACGGGCATGTGGAAGCCCAGCTTGTGGAGAATCTGCAGGAACTTGAGATCCTTGCACATCGCCGCTTGCTCGCAATTCCAAGGTACCAATGGAACGGACTGATTTAGTACTGGGGAATAAAGATGCTCGAAATGCTTTTATTCATAACAATTCGGTATTTATTTCATAATATATATTTTTAAAATGTCTAAAACGTTAGGCGCTGCAAAAGTAATAATCTAACAAGTAAAACATTATGTGGGTTACCATTTCCGCGCGAACTTTTTAAGTAATAAATTAATATCGTTTTACGATACTGACAAAAAATATGCAGTTTATTAACACTATGAATCAGTTTAAACACCTTTTACATAAGTCCGCAATACCCAATTATATCGACGACGATGGAATATTATATTTCAGTCTTTTAAAGCAGCAACCATTTGTAAGTATGTATATTTATTAAGTAATACGTAAGTATTATTTAACAACAATAACTTAAAAAAAAGTAAATTGGGTAACCAATTTACTATGTTATATAATTGTTGTGTTTTATAATAAGAAATTAACATTACACTTGTAATGTTAATAATTTGTATTATAAAATATATTAAATATATAATAAAATATATCTTGCTTCATGACTCTGACTTTTTTTAATAAATAAAAAAAGCACTTACCAATTCATCATTAAATTAAATCGCAAGCTTACACCTACTCACGACACTTTAAATGTAAATTAAAACGATGCAAACACTTACAGAGAGAGTGATACGACACCGGCGACATGGCGGGCAAATCATTTTGCTTAATTACCGTACCGTCGGATTCCGTTACTCGGACACCTTTCTTAGACTCGTCTGTCTCGTTCGAGCCACGAGCGATATTCTTCTGTTGATAAATCTTCACAGTACAAGTCTCCAAAAGGACTGCCTGTACCCAATCCAGGAACTTTGCTTTGCCGTCCTGAGCGAGCTGCTCACAGAGCTTTCCTATTTCATTCTCTCTCGTTTCCTTCTTCCCTTGACGGTCTTTGGAGTTACTAGGCGATTCCACTTTCATATGCTTATCAAACTCTTCTTTGTTTATCAACATCTGTTTCAACAGTTCCTTGGCCACGGATTCCTTTGATTTATTAATCCCATCCTCCTTAAATAGCTTCACGATCTCGCCGATCATGTCTGGCAATGTGTTGCATTGCATGTACTTCCAACTCAATGCCGAAATTTCGTCTTCGGACCATCTAAAGTGATTAAACGTTTTAATGTGTATATGAAAAATATGAAAATTAGCTTTATTACAATTTAAAAAAAAATCCACCTCGTTTATTCGTTTTAAGAATATCAATTATAACTGTAACCGCGATATAAATATAAAAGCGGCGATATATTTTTAAACAGACTAGGAACGTGACGCTATCTATGATTTATCATATAAAAATACTATCAATAAAATATGTGGAACTCTCATTCGTTAGATATTATTTAAAAATGTGGATTGATAATAATAGTCATGTATTTAACTGTAACATTACTGATATAACAGTTAGCAGTATTCACGTTGTACAATATATTATTATTGCAAGTAATGTTCTTCATATAAAGGACGACTTTTTTGAAACAGCGCGTGGATGAAAGTAACCTTATGCTTTAGAATGTTTAATCATTATTTCCTAAATTTTGAACGTTTTAAAAAACCTTATATGTTAGCGCAATAATACAGAGGATATATATGTTTATAATTATTTTCCATTAAAAAACACCACTCCATTGAGTAATTTCCCTATTTCCTATTCTAGTCTTACCTGTCTTTTGAGCTCGTCTTGCTGCTCACAGATTTCTTTTTAAACGTTTCTTTAACATCTTGTTTAGGTGCGAACGCACCAGACGTTTTTAGGTCTTTGAACAAGTCGTCATCTTCAAAGTTCTCCGGGTCTAAGCGGAAATTTACGCGACTGTCTAAAGTTTGCGGTTTCTTTATAAATGTATTTATCACATATTCCACGAGATCAGTCCAATCCTACAATCATAAGTAATAGATCAGAAAATTGATAATCTACCTATCTCATAATAAAACATATTTTATATAATTTTACATTATAACGTAACAGAAGGATTCCATTAGACCACATTAGACGACATTCCACAAGACGAGAAATGTAAGAGCAAGATCAAAACGAACTTCAAAGCAAATTTTTGAAATGGCATAAAAACCAAATAATCTACTACTTTAACTACTACTGCAAATAATCATAACTAATTTTATCCAAATGATACGAAATTCAAGACATAAAAAGCTTATATGCATAACAGTGAAATATGACAGTTAATTAACTTACATCACATATTTCAAATTCGGATTTCCAGATGGCGGTAAAAGTTTTCAGGATTTTCGGTTGGAACAAAGTGATGAGGGAATCAAGCTCGCCGCCCACGTGATGCATCATTGTGAAAACGCAATCGTTTACAAATTCCCCGTTTCCCTCGTAATCTTCCAGCAGAAGTCCATACTGGCACATAACCTTCGTGGTCGCAAACCTGATAACATTAATAAAAATGCTTAACAGAAGCAAAGCACATTATATGTACACTAGCTGACTACACAATATATATGTAGTACGTACTAGCTCCTAAAATATAATAAAGAAACAGAATTGTAACGACTGTTTCAATTGTAACTACTGAACGTCACACATCACGTCACGTCACGCCAAAACACGACACGACCGAAATTTTATTATTTGATACGTTTAACTTCTTACGTGCACATCCTTTAACGTACGTCCATTAGTATAATATTCTATCTATTTATGTTAAACCGAGTAAAAACACAAATATTAAACACACAACAGACGTTGCATTTATAACAAAAATAATGAGCATTTTTGTAATAGCTTGTTTAATCTTTATGTTAATTTGAGATATTATTTTTACGAACTTACAACTGACATGTTAGTTAGGACACTTATTAGATAAAAACTTTAGTAACTAAAACATTACCTCTACTCTATTTGTGGCCACCTTAAAGTGGCAATTACTATAGCAATCGTCGCACGACATTGATAATAAAAATGAATCATCGTTACTTTAACAAGTCATAATAAGTACTCACTGTCTTATGTGATCAACCATATTGGTGGAGCCTTTGTACTCCGGTAGTTTCATCAAACCGTCGATGAACAACAGCAAAATATGGTTGGTTACTACGAGATCCTGGAAGTTACAATAATATACATAAAATTATATACATTTGCGAATTTTTAAGTTATAAAAAGCTGAATAAGAATATTTAACGTACTGTAATAGTTAAAGTGCTGAATACCAACCAAAACAAAATTCACTTTCGTTCTATTGAACCCGAGTCCATCATGGGATAAAAAAAATGATGTTTTCCAATCCCCCTGGGATTGGAATACGACTATTTTTTTATCCCATTGTGGTCTCGGGTTTAATAGATCGAAAGTAAATTTTCTTTTTGGTTTTGTTCTGAAAGGTTTGATAAGGTTAAAATGTTAAAAAAAAAATTGAAAAAAAAAATCTCCAAAACGTTCCAAGTTACTCTTCAGGGTTAGCAACGCAACTGTCGATCTCAAGTAGGAATCTTATCTATTCTAAATGTCTTAAACGGCCATTCCCATGAACCATTGTCCTTTATTTCAATATTCGTTTGCTACTTTTACATTTTAAATGTACTACATAATATACATAGGTATTTTTGTATTGTGTTTTAATATCTTTGTGTTCTAGCAGACTGAATAATTATATAAAATGAGACAATATGGCTTATTTTTATATAACAATAATATATGTTATTTATAGATTTAGCTCCAATATCATTATTCAATCACCAATTTAGTGAAGGAACTACACTTCTAATATTTCTCTTAAAGGCAAGTCATGAGTTATTTACCCCGTGACGAACAAAGAACTATACCCTAATTGGCTCAAACCAAACTATTATTGGCTCGTGGCAAGTGCGCCATACAACTCTATCGGTTATATCCGTAGATATTACATAAGATCTTTGGCTTTACATAAGATTTATACGATCAGTTGAATACTTGAAAGTGTTTGAAAGACCAAATAAAGAAACAGTTCCTCTTTAAATCATTTACAATGCTTCTTAGTGCTTCTATATTAGTACTAGTTGAATTTATAAACTTACATTTATAGGGCTCACACACGTATGTTATTGTCCCTGCCTTAAGAGTGTTCCCTCAAAAGTACTAATGAATTTCTGATGCTCTGTAAAGTAGGTAGAGCCAGTACGGTGCGAACGCGAAAGTAACGCTGTCAAACCTATTTTGAGTGTGACAATTCATGTTTCGATGGAAGCAACCATCTAAGGCTCTAAAAGCGGCAACACATCTGTTAACTTCAGATAGAACCCCTGTTCTATATAGAGTTGGTTACACGGTCTATGGGCCACGTCAACCACTTATTATCAATCCTCACAGCAGTACTTATCTCAGGTAGACTACATGTTCATATGCTAATCAAATTTGATAAAAATAAAGTGTAAAGGTAGATATTTAAACATGATCAGAAGAACTGCATGGTGACTAACGTTAGCAGCAGCATTTTACATTATTTTAATAAGGTAGAAGTGGGCGGTTGTGACTTCACATTCGACACGTTCAAGGTTTTACCGCGTTAGAATTATAGCATCTTAAAAATCAGTTTATATTCAAACTCTACCATAATAATACTAACCTGTAGGTATTGTTTTGAGTGGTACTTCGGATTGTAATGACGCAACAAGAGCACTAAAAGCGAGCGCAACTCTTCAGTCTCGCACATTTTCATTTGCAAACTTTCAAGCTGATCTTGATCTTCATTACTTATGTGGGCGGACTTCTTGTACGCCTCAATGGCTTGCACGAATTCCCGTATAGCGGTTACGACCTGAATCGAGAAATGTCATGTACATACTTACACTTATAATTACCAGCGTTTGGATGCCCCAACTTTCACACCTAGATTAATTTAAAATTATTAGAAAATAGAACGGTCAAAACAGTAGTATTTTCTTTTATGTTAAAAACATTAATATATCATAAAACTTACTGCCTATCCAGTGAAAGATGGTTAGGCTCCAAATATGAAATAGAAACAAAAATATAACACGAGTACTTATTTATGTTTACTCTAATGAGCGAAGCATCATATAATATAAAAGCCATAGAAAAAACATGAAATTACCAAGTGCAGACGCCTGATTGATGGTTTCAAGTCATTGCCATCTAATTTGATAGCGAGTTCGAACTGCTCACATATGTTCACGCCCTCCGCAGTTAAATACGACACAATATCGTACGACAACACTGAGCAAACATGCTCCAGATCCAACTCTATTTGTGTTGCAAATTTCAGGAAATAAGTCACAAGCCAAAAGAAATGGGATGTATCGATTTTCAATTGGTGATTGGTCAATATCTGATTGTGGAGAGTCTTCACCAAAGAGTTGAAACCTTTTAAGAGGAAGTCAACCGTAAACTCTTTAATGACATTCGATATGTCATCATCCGTTGGGGTATTATGAGATAAACCCTGGACATTAAGACTGAAAATAAAATAAAATTACAAAATATTTTTACAAAATTAACATTTTGTTGCCAGTTTAAAACATATTCAACATTAAGATACTCGTCAAACACAGATGAATAATCGCAAATACTTGTATTCAACCTACTCGGATATATTCGGTACTTGCAAAACTAGCCACTTCTCCAGTGGAGAGTAAGTTATTCAACGCAAATCAAATATTATAAGGCTTTATTTACGAGCAACTTCATGTTCCTCATTGTTCGGCGAGTTATTCGGCGAATTATTCGCGAGTATCTAAATGTCGCATTACAGATGCAACCCTAGTTATACGAAAAATTTAAAGATACGAACATGTTTGATTTTCCTCTTTTGACAATCTTTTTTCGTTTCCTTTCCTGAGTAGTGACGTTAGGACGAGTTTTATTATTAGGTCTCTGTTTCGTCGTCATTGGCTTTTGATGCATCGGTTTCTTCGCTGGCACCTCGTCTTCGTTGCTAGATGTTGATATGGACTCCTGATTCTCTATTTGAGTTCCATAACCGCAATCGGAATTGTCCGCTACCACAGTTTTACTTTCTGAATTTGTTTTTGTGTTTTTTGATGTCTCACTTTCAGGTGTATTTTCAGAATTAACATTGTTTTGGGAAGATTTTTCCTATAAAATAAAAACATTAACTTAATAAGCTGATCTTACATATTTACTAAAATACTTTGTTACAAATGTTTACTATAGAAGCCCACGACACGGGAGAAAATCCTAGTGTGGGCTTTATAGAAAGCATTATATAATTATGACCTTTCTGAAACTCTATTTGGATTGAATTTACACTACAATTACTTACTTCTTTAACTTCATTTATATTATCGGTTTTGGAGTCATCAGAATAGTCCATGTTTTCATTTTCCGTAGTTTTGTCTGTATTTTGTGCAGATGTTTGGTTCCCGTTCTCAGGTACATCCCCGGTGGGTTGGTTCGGCCACCCGTTGTTCCCTAAGTTAGTTTCATTACACTTGCCGCTTGCTCCCGTGTCCGACGAGTCAGATGTCGGATCCGACGTGAGCATCGGTGATGAGTCATCGCTTCCTGCCACATCAGATTAAAAAAACGAAAGCTATTATAACACGTATTGACAGAAAAAACACCAAGTCTCAGTTTGTATAGTGACATAGGCTATATAATTTTAGAAATGACGGCTGGAAATAGAGGAAAAAGGGAGGATGGATGATTTTTTACTATTACGACAATATGGGTATCAAATGAAATCTAGTAAATAGACCAATCTAAATATATATATGTTGTAGTACTTTTAATTGACTATTTTGATAAACACTCAGAAAAACGTTAAATTAAATATATATCATGATAAATAAAAATTTAGTTTTAAGCAGTCGGGTTTTTAGTGTTAATATTTTTAACGATGTTACTAGTTTAGCACTTAGTCAACTTGTGGTAAGTGGTCACTGCTATCCTCGATCACACTCTTGATACAAAACAAGGGTTCAATACGAAGTCAATCACAGATGCATTGCTACGTCCGAGGATTAAGATGGTCGCCTCATATAAAAGTTTTTGATCTTTGAATCTTTTTTAGGAAGCGTTTCATGAACCAAAACGTTCATAATAAATGCTAATATACAAGTTCATAATTACTACTGACATTATTACTACATACCTACTGACAATACTTTCTGAAACTATATTATTTATGGCGTAAATCTATTCGAAAACAAAATACACATCTTCAAGTGTACAAAGGCATTCAAGAATAGTCGGAAAAACTTATTTTTCGAGTCCCCGATATTCAGAAAATAGCCTTGTATCATCTTGTAAACTGCACGTAACTTAACTTCATTATTATTCAATCCGTAATTATAATTACTGTACAAGTACAATTAAATTACACTCACTTCTGTCTGGTGGAGACGTGTTACTCTCGTTATCTTCGGAACTGTCAGAGATCGATGTCTCCAGCCACACGTTGAGAAGTTTATGTAATGTTGACACATGTTGGTCTTTGTACAAAAGAGCAATCAATTGTACCATTGTTACACCCCAGGTTGCCTGTAAATCACAGTCAATACAACGTATGAATAAAAAACTCACTATAATCTACATTTATACTTTTATTTTATGCTAATATGCGGTTTTTGAATTTCTTTTTGGCGATATTTTTTAAAAACAACATTGTTTTTTTAAATGATAACAGTTATGTGTCATCATATAAAAACGAATACACGAAGGTTTCGCCGTGAGCACGATCCATGTAACTGGCTCGAAATATCGGCAAATAAAAATTCAAACCGCACATCGTGAGTACCCGTAACATATTAAAATGTATTAAATCCGCGATAATACCAACTTAAAATCACTATAAACTACTACAATAAATTTGCAATAAAATATTAGTAGATAACTACAAATAGATAAATCTTACCGAATCAGAAATTGTCATTAATTTAATGAGAATTTTGTCAATGCTTTGACTAAAAAGGTTCCATAGTATTTGATTTTGAACGGTATGTGTGGGGCCAGTGTAGTTTGGATTGAGGCTATCGGCGTCGTCGGGAATATGTAAAATGTTTCTCAAAAAAACTAAAGTGTTGATGATATTGTTGCCCTGATCCACTGGAACTGTAGTTTTCTTTTCAAAGTCTGAATTCTTCTTCAAGAAATCAACGATCACTTTAGTAGCGCGGTGATCTGTTATAGCCGCCTTTGTAGAAGCGAGCAAATTGTTGATTTCAAAAACAGTGTGTCTTCCGAAGTCAGATTTTGATATATCCTCCACATTAAACAAACATTCCACTGGTGTGGTTAGGTTAACAAATATTTTTATTAATAGTTCGACAGTTTTATCTTCTTTGGCATGAATAAGGAGCGGAATCAGATCCTTTTTGATATTTTGTCCAAAACTGATGTTCCTGCGATAACTGCGTAAATACTTGTCTTCTGTTAGTACATTATGTAATATTGTTTCTAGCGCGGCTGTAAATTCAAGATAATGTCGTTAATTTCATAAATTAGGCAATAATTTAATTAACTCAATAATTCTTAATAAATGGGTGATTATGTGACATACCATTACAGTTTTCATTTATGTGATATCCATCTGGATGTACATATCCGAGATTGCTAAAGGTGCTATGTATTTGTGGACTTCGAAGAACCCATTCCATGATTTAGCTGGAACAAGACAAAAATAAAATTATAATATTTCTTGAATATCATTACTACTTTTATGATTCGGCCGCAGGTTAACGTTTATATTGCATACGAACAGCTATAGTTAAAGAAGTTTAGAAATGAAATGTCTTTATTTTTCATAGGCCTACGGGGGCACTTACAAATTGTCAGTTACAATATTTCCTTACACTACCACCACCAATAGTTTAAAAGTCTTTGTGGTTCAACATCTGAGGCACTAGTGCCACAATTCGATTTGAAGAGTTTGGTAAGGGAGATATAGCTATCAAAGGCACACAAACTAGTTTCTCTGGTGTGGAACTATGGCTAACCTTCTATGGCTAACCTCAAGTAAGACTAATCTTATCTGAGGCTGATTACAGACGTTCATGAACGGCCATTTACCATTAACTTAATCATCATTTGTTGTAGTATGGTAATAATATTTCAGTGATATTCTTGCATGCAGATAATGCTACAAAGAAGGTTTCAATCAATAGTGGCGAAGATATTTTTTTAATAAAAATATTGCACAACTGATTCATGAAGATCATTCGTACTCACGCATAACACACACTAAGTACTTAAGTATCCCAAGAAACTCTTTGAAGGAGGTAACTAAACAAAATAATCGTCAAGAGCATCTAAATCCTCATAGAAAAGAAAATGGAAATACCAATGATATATGAATTTGGATTAATCAAAATGTTATAGTCGTAGAAGAGGACTAAGGCATAAAATCCAGAAGATGGGAGGCAGCGATTTCCTGAATAACATCAACACCAACTGTGGTCACTAAAACGCATTCTAGGCGCGGAGACTATTGAAAAAAAAATTGCGGTATGAGGAGAAGGCAAAGACTTATGGCTAGCTGTAAACCGATTAGGCTGATGGATGAAAGACGACATAATCATATACGCGAGGTCACGATTGCTAGCGGACCATCTGCCTACACCATCGTGCGCGTCTGCTAGAATTAAATAGCTCCAACTCCAGCTCCTTCACTAAGCAAAAGTCTGTAATGCAAGTCGCATCGGAGTTTTAAGCAATAGATATAATAGAAAAATACGAATTCAGTATTCTTATCAGATCTTAGAATCATTAGCTAAGTCTTTATTTATACTAATTCTATAGCAATCGTACGTAAACACATTTCACAAACAACATTTCATAAGTTCTTTAGCTTTCTACCTAACTGAAATCGTTTTCCCGATCAGATATCCTCTTGGACTTCCTCTTATAATGTCAAATGATTATTTCCTTGACTATTAAAAGCGCGTCACGTTTTCAATCTAAAATCAAAGATTTGTACGATACAATTGAAAGGTCAAATGAACTTTCGTTGTCAACTTCGTGGTCAACCGAACGTTGCTGAAGCCAATTAAATGCTGAAGTTATAAAACTTGTTAACTGGGACTTTCTAAGGAACATTACGTGGGAAATGGACTGTGGACTTTACAGTACCTACTTCTGTGAGCTATGTGATTCGCTCAGCTACGTATATACTCATACTTCCTGTTAATATAACTTATTGTTAGTAGAAACTAGTTTGTCAGCCACGTTTGTCGCAACTTACATTACATTACTTAGATTAATTTATTATCATGCACATTTTACTCATCTTCACAAAATTAATCATGGATTTGTAGGTCTATATAGGTACGGAAATCAGAATTTGTCAATTAAGTTCAAAGCATTGATTAAGATCAATCATTGCCGTAAACTGTATTATAAAATTTCTCAATACATATAAGACAAATCAGTTTTAGACTGAACAATAAAGTTATACATTTTCATAATTAAGTATAAAAGATCGTTTGGCAAGATATGCTACACATCCTTTACTTTAGTCAAATATAAGGCAAGATACTGGAGCTAGCTTTTATTGCGCATTTACAAAATAAGACGGTAAAAAAAAACAAACATATACAAAGAAGAAGGACAAATCCGCTAACTTTCTGGCCAGAGGTCGTGTTCTGATACGGTGGCATTGTAAGAAAAAATATTGTAACAATGACAATTTGTAAGTGTCCTGGTAGGCCACAGTTTCACATCCTCAAAATAATTTTTAAGCGATTTGTAAGGGGTTTATTCTTGCCGATACGACATTCCTTACCGTATCGGGTCAAATAGCCCAAAAATTAAAAAGAGGAGCTCATAACCTTTTTCTTCCAAAAAATGAAAATCAATTGACATATTAAAAAAATTACAGCTTGTCATGTACTTTTCCATATATTTCTTCAAACGCACTAGCTAAAGTATAATGGGTTAATATCCCGCTGCATGATTTCCATATTCATGCGTTTTTCAGTTCAAGTATATTTTTAGTGTTATTTTTTTAAATTACATTAAAATACAAATAACTAACGGTGTTATTTTATTAGACAACCTTGCAATTACGTATACGTTTATTTACAATGAACTATAAAATATAAAGTTAAATAAAAATACAAAAACGTAGCAATCGTACTTGGATCATGGGCTATGCAATAACGTGACCGAGCGGCCGAACGCGTTACGTATGTACCTAACTCATAACGACGCCTGTTCGCAAGTTTGTTCGCATTTAAACTTTTAATACAAAAGAACTAAAAATAACAACAAAGCACAAAAGTCAAAGTTTGTTAAATATTTTGGGAGTATAAGCAAAATTTCGCACGTTTTTGAAGAGGTAAATTGTTCGGTGACATTTAAGGCTTCCTGGGTCGAGCGTCACGTAACCAGTTTCTCGTTTTAGATGTAGATACGTCATTTACCTCAATAGGAATAAATGCCGCGTCTGTCTCAATTCACGTGTGACGTGAATTAAGACAGACTCAGATCCCAAATTCTAAACGCTGGTCTAAACGTTGGCCAAGAGTTGATTGAAATAATGCCCAGGCCTTTATAACTATATTCAGAACTCTGAGACATGCGAATATATAGAAAAAGTGTGATAAAGTGATAACTATGTCACTAGAAAAATACGTTTTGCGGTTTTGTTAATAGAATAAACTTATGTTTCGATTTCGTCGACATGCTTCATTTCGTAAAATCATTTTTCTCGCTTGCTGCTCGCAATTCGATGATCTTGTTTTAACCAACTTACATGGTCCTAAGATGTAGCGAGGACGCATACACAACAATCGGTAAGTGAGCATATTTTCGTAACATAACACAATGTTTTCTACGCTCGTTGCCCCACACTGGGATTTTCACCTGTGTCGTGGGTGCCATGGACATACACAAAGACAAATACACAAACACCCAGAGTGACCCAGACCCAGAACAGAAATCTAAACTCATCATTCAGATGTCTGTCTGACCGGAGATTGAACCTGGAACCCACTGCGTGTCTGACCGGTATGGTGACCGCTACGCGAGTCGTCAAAATTGAATCTACTGTGCGCCGAAGTTACAAAGTATGGTTATTTTTTGTGCAACTTTTTGGTTTTTAATTGTGATCATTCTCTTTTCGCGTTTATCCGAAATCAACTAATTTTTTATATCATACTTTTATGCTTTTTATAAATGTTAATGTTATTGATTATAAAATAGATTTAGGAATTAACAAATATGACAATTATTGCAAAAATTTTGCGACGCAGAAGTGGATCGACTAGATAGTGGGATACGTTATAATTTGCAAGACGATCATGCAGTAATACAGAAAATTAAAGTAATGAATCCATAATATATTTAGTTTTGTACCTGAAATTCTCACAATTTTTGAGGATAAGATGAATAAATATTTAGCTTAGGAAATGCCGGTAACATCAGTTTACCGTTAACGAGAACACAATATGGGTCAATAATAAGTTACCAGAAACCATAAAATCTACCAATGTATTTAAAAAGAAAGTCATCCTGTATAATACAGAAAACTGCGTAAGGTACAAATGTTTTACAAAAGATTAGAACAGTCTTTATTTTTGTAGTTTCATGTTTATTATATGTATTACTGTATGTGTAAGAATATTGTAAAGTACACTTACAAATATTTTGTTTTTGTAAGAATATTGTGAAACTTCACAATGTTCTTACAAAAAACAAAACATTTTAGCTTAATTTTGTCTTATAACCAAATTTTTGTGTAATATGTGTTAATTAGTGTATGAACCGCATATGTGGTGGCTATAATTTTAGTTTAAACTAGCTGAACCCGCGGTTTCACCCGCGTTTAAAAAAAAGTAATGTGACATACATATAACCGAATGTTTTTCGACTCAAGAAACGACTCCACAATCCAATTTGATACCTACTTTATACACGATATACCTTCCTCAAATGCGCTTAAACTCGTTTTTT
>DWNE01005817.1:0-13622 GCA_018249875.1 Cecropterus toxeus | reverse complement strand
TGTCAACGGTTTGTCCCCGCCACCGCAGTTTCGCCGTGACCACGATCCATGTAACTGGGTCGAAATATCGGCAAAAATAAATTCGAAATCGCATATGGTGAGTAACCGTAATATATTAAAATGAATCAATTCCGCGATAATATCATAATGATTTTTTTAATAATATCTTAAAATAATAAAATTACTTGTAATTACCTGCGTACTACTGGAATCATTATACTGGTATGATAGGCAGAGATTTTCCGCTTCTATTCCGTTAATTCAAATTATTATAAATTTGTTTTATTGTCCCATAATTTGATCATTTTATATATATATATATATATATTGATATTTTATTGTGTGGATAAATAGATATGTATGTAATTAAATAAGTATTTAAGAACGCATGTATGTCATATACGTTATACGGTTTCGCCTAGATACGATCAGATATAAAATGACTGGCAGAAAAGACCACAGTGTATAAAATATTTAAAAGTATATAAATACTAGCTTCTTCTCGTGGCTCCGCTTGTGTCATGGTAAGTATTATTAAAATAATTCTACGTGTTAACTCAAGTTATAAATTATCTTCGTGTTATTTATCATCCAAATCCAATCAGTACTATTTGCGTGTAAGAATAACACACATCCTTTCAAACTTTCGCATTTATAATATTAGTATTTTTTTTACATTATTTTTCCATGGGTAAGTATACAGTAGGTACATTATGTTAGCTATATATAAAAAGTGAACTTTGTATTCACAGGCGATGATACTGCGGTCTTTTATTAAAATTGTGTTTTTTTTTTCGAAAATTATCACTTTGGTGTATTCATAAATAATTAATCCTTCCTTTTTTTCCTCATAATTATTAATGAATGAAAGGATTTTCCTCATAATTATTAATGTTAATACCATTAAAATATAAATTGACATTCAATTTTATTTTTTATACATTTCCGTCATCAACGTTTATATCACGTTACAATTTAGCAATATGGCGATATATACTCGTAACCATTACCGAGCTATGTGACCTAGTTGAGGTTGTAACTCGGTTTCGGATAATTGTTAGTTGGTTACAATGCGTGCACATCCCCGCAACGTATGTTGAACCGAATCAGTATACAAAGATAAATAATTTCAAGCACAAACGAGAATTGATGACCTGCGTAATGGGCCGGTCCACATACCGGTCTAACGCGCAGTCCCGGTCCCGGGTTCGATCCCCGGCCAGATAGAAATGTAAATGATGTGTTTAGATTTCTGTTCTGGGTTTGTGTGTTTGTGTGTCTATGGCACCCATGACACAGGAAAAAATCCTACTGTTTCGCTATAAGTGTAGTTAGCGTTAGAAACCGCGATCAGAAAATCATTTTTTCATGAAATCGAAGTAGGCGTCGGGCAGTTCAAATCAAGTCACATTGATATTCGCTCTTTGTTGGCGTCTATAAACAACTATAACGCTGTAAAATAAGAAAGTAGAAAAATACTTTTTAAGCAATGATTTATTTCCGATTCTTTTTTCAATAATGACGTCTCCACCAAATGTCAATCATCACACTCCACACCACACCTCACCTCTTTCCCCTCGTCTCTTCTCACCTTACCTTCTTGTCACCACACCTCATCACATTAAAGCATCTCATTCTCCGTTATACAACCTTAGATTGGATTGTAGTCATATATAGTAGATTTTTTATAGGATTGAAGTACCAAACGAGAATGCATTCCACCTGATGGTAAGTAGCCACTGCCGCGTATGGATATCTGTAAGCAACTTCATATAGAACAGGGGATAGAAGACGACAGATGCGTTGCTACTCCTGGACAATGGTCGCTTCATATATTAGTGAGCCGGCCCTTGCACCGAAACGCAAGAGCTGCTTCACGCTAGTAATATGTGGCGGTGGTACCTCCCCGGTGGTACCTCCCCGGTCGAACTACACTGGTTCCACCATCTGGAAAACTATTGGTAATTACTTCGGACGATTTCTATCACATTCTTTGCGTTAGCACACAGTTTTTAGTACATTATACTTCGCATAGTTATTACAAAGCAGAATAGAAGTGGAGGTTGCTCCATCACAATCAAAACACTCAGGACTCTACCTTAAACTGTCCTGTAATCACGATAAAGTTTTACAAGAAAATAACCTTAGCAAATTTTCAACGTCTCTAAGTAATACTAATCCGCATTAAGATTCCGAGAATCGGGCTATTTTCTGAAAGGAATGAAAGATCTTTTAACTTTAATGCGAGATTATCGTCTTGTTTTTGTGAGATATAATCGGAGCTAGGACTGAGTGGAAAATTTTCGCATTTACCTTTTTACTTTAAGCTTTATGGGTTGGGAACTACTTTCTTTAACGTCGTTATATTTCTGATTTTGTTTATTTTTTAACGTTCTACCATCACATTAATTTACCGCTGATGGATTTTGAGAATGTTTGCTTGATGTTATTTTTGCACAAGTTCTTTCGGATGTAAGTGTTTTATTAATAGAATGTATGTGTATTCATTTAATATGAGCTTCCGTTTGCCTCGCCGCCCACGATTAAGCTCATAAAGTGAGCGCTGTTAATCGGATCAATTCTGTATATGTGGTATATTTATTGTTACATATTTTTTATTAAATAAAATTAATGTTTATTAAAATATTTGCTACGGTGCAAATCTGATTTGATTGATGTTACGTACTCAAAAACATTTATATACAAGTATCTGCCTTAGCTGTAATGAAATTAAATGAAATAAATTTATTCGGCCTACGGGGAGCACTTACAAGTTACAATATTTTCTTACACTACCGCCGGATCGTAACACAACCTCAACTGAGAAGAGCTGCGAAGGAACACATCGCTATTAGATTTACATAACAGTAAGTTACAAAAAAAAAAACTAAATATTTTTAGGCTTATGGATCCGGACAGCCCAAATCCTGTTTTCCAACAGTGGAACAGTGAAACGTAAATATTATGCTTTAAAACACTATCGTATTATTAAAAGCACATTAGTGTTATCCAGCCATGTCTATCATATCAAGATACGTCTTAATGTAATAAATTATTTAATATAACTCACCGCAGCGTCCATAGAGAGCCATAAACGAACTCACAAAACGTCTGATTAAAGTATATGGCTAGTAATAAGTGGTATACGGGTAACAGTAATACTGCCAATATCACACTGGAATTACTCTATGAGTGGTTTATATTTATGGAAGTGAGACTTTTCTAGAACTACGAGTATTCTTGTGCGGTCTGCTTTTAGTGTTAATAATAAGTTTATTTACGTGCTGTGTCTTTTCACCGGTATGACGACACGCGTGGTCGAACGGTGACCATACCAACCTGATACGCAGTGGGTTTCGAGTCGAAAGCCAGGGATCAAAGACGAAACTTTCGACTTTGATCCCTGGCCAGACAGATATCTGAACAATGAATTTAGATTTTTGCTGTGGGTTTAGGTTTGTGACTATTTGCCTTAGTGTATGTTCCATGACAACCACGACGTAGAAAAAATGTAAATGTGGACTGTAGAAAACTTTATTACAAAAAAGAGATGTACGAGGTACCTTATTTAATGTGTGTAGTAGTCCATTATCTAAAATTCTTGATCTGCACTGCTTACTCTGCGTTCAAAAAAGCTACGTATTTATACTGAGAAATGCAAATGTGAACTAAATCTACGGTTGCGGAATGGAAATAGCGATCGGTTTAACTTTAACATTTTCAGTTAAAATGGTTAGTTAGTTTTGTAGATTAGCTTCTATATCGCACAACACTTAAGTTTTCATACATCATAATAGAAAAGCCTTCCTTACCCGAAGCCCACGAAATTTGCTACAAACGTCAGTCGTTCTACAATCGTCAGCGGCGAGCGTTAAAAACAAATTACGAGTGACGACCCACGTTGCGAAGCGGTCACTCCGGTCTGACACGAAATGCGTTCCGGGTTTGATCCCCAGCCAGACAAACATCTGAATTATGAGTTTAGATTCCGTTCTGCGTTTGGGTATTTGTGAATTCATCTTTGGGTATGCAATGTACCCAGGACACAGGAGAAAATTCTAGTGTCGGGCTAAGAGCGTAGAGAGTGTTTTTTTTAATGTGTGTCTATTTTTTAATATGTGTATTATAAGGTCATTTGCTGAAATTCGTTTAGCGCTGATTCTTGCAAAGCGGGTTAGGGGATTAAATGGAGGTTAAATGTAATATTTTAATATAATCTGAGCGTACGAATTTACGGGCACCCGCTACTTGTTTATTAAATCCGTTGTTAAAAATGATGAATTCTAGGTACTAATAATATATTTTTTATCTTGTTTCAGGTAACTATCTGCTGTAACTCAAATGAATGTTGAGGTTTGATTGTGATTCATGTAAGTCAAATGACAAAAAAAGTAAATGGTAATGAGAAATCTTTAATTTAATTTAAGTAATGTTGTAAATGTGAAAGAGAGTTTTATTGTTTGTAACGTCTTTACTACTAAATTACTTTATCAATCCCGAGGAATAGAAAATAATCCATGGAATTGAAAATTTTTGCCGATATCTCGATTCATGTAATTGAGTCGAAATATAAAGAGAAATTCGATAAACTGCATATAAGTACTCGTAACATACTAAAATGTAAAAATAGAAAATAACTTTTATACCTAGAATGTACCTATTACAATGATTATGCGTCTTTCTAAAGCACAGTAAAATTGTCTTGCTTAAATATTATAGAAATAATACTAAAAGAACTTCAAATAAGTGAACTAAACAGTAGTAAATATTTTTAAAGGTTTAAAATATGAATAAGGTTATTAATTAAATGTCTTTGGCAACATAGTGTAAAAATATAAAACAAGCCAGCGTCTAATGAGAAGAGCTAGCATAAATATAATATGTGGTTTTTTATAGCATTGAAATACATAATGAGATTCAACGCCGGCGCTGCCATCCGTTAACCTATTTTTACTACTTTGCATACAAACCATTCAACGTTTTAATTTGATGAGATACGCTGTGGGCGCCATTATTCCAGTAAATATATGAATATGTTTGTTCAAAAATACGAGAGCGAATTATTTGTTTTAAACATCCGTAACACAAAATATTTTGGTTATTTCACCGAATCATAAATATGTTTTTTGTTTAAATTAATGAATAATTGGTACCGTTTAATTTTTTGAACGAAATCACACTATCTATTTTAACTACCCGTGAAACGTTTTAAATAAAACCTCATTGATTTAACTTAAAATACGCAAGCTTTTTTTACAGGTAAAAGTTGTCTATAATGCATAAAAAAGTAATAGTTAATTATCTCTGTTTGTTATTTGACCTCAAACAATACAATATATTTGATCAACGATGTTATTACAATTATTTAAAGTATCCCTCAATTCCTATTATACTTATTAGCTTAATTATGATGTAATTACTGAAAGTTTAGTGCACATGGCAACCATTCGACCCGGTCTACACAATAGGTTGCTACGATTAATATAATCGTAGCATTTCGTAGCTACCTTCCGTTAAACCGTAGCAGGTGGCTTAATGAAGCTAGATTCCCGCGCCGGAATAGCATTTAACTGAACTGACTCTATTTGGTGTTACATGTTTTCAAGAATATCTAAATTTAACCGTACCTTTCTGCCTAGTGTAAATATTATTAGAAACTTGGAAAATTTAAAAGCGAAGGTATAAAATTAATTTACATAAAAAGCTGACAAAATTTTACTTAATCTAAATTACAAATATTTTAATTAGTCATCATAAAACGCCTTTCTTTCTCCCAGTTACTTTTGTAAAGAATCAACCATAAGATTAATTGTACCATAAGTGTTAAAACTCTTATTGTGATTCTACATTTTAAAATATAACTGATTTTAATCAAAATTTAATTGAAGTGATTCAGTGCATATCATTATGATTTTCACGCCCATTATTTAGTACCATACAAGTATAGATATTATAGTACACAAGGCAATCATTCGACTCCGACTACAATTGGGTGCTACGAGGAATTCGTAGCAATTCGTAGCTACCTCTCGTCGGTTGACCGTAGCAGGTAATCAAGCTCGCTTCCTGCACTGAAATATCAAGAACGCAGCTGAGTCTATTTGTATGTGTTAATCGCGTCTTGGAATTTATATCAGACACTGAAAATTTAAAACATGAAGTTATAAAAATATTGTGCCTTAAAAATACAAAATTTCGACTAATTCTTTAAAAATCTTAAGTCAATAACTACCATTCTTATAGAAGGTGCTATTAACTTATTTTATAGATACGAGTAGTTTTTAGAAAGATTCAAAATTATTCATTTTGTCATAGTCTTTGTAATAACCAATTCATTTAAATGTAATTGTTATTATAATTATTCAATATTCTTATAACACTATTTACATCAATTTTATGCAAGTATAAAATATTTAGTTCACACGAGCGAGCATTCGACTCGCTCTACAATAGGTCGCTACGGGTAATATAACCGTAGCAATTCGTACCTATCTCCCGTCGGATCGACCGTAGCAGGTCGCTTAATTAAGCTCGCTTCCCGAACCGGAATAGCACGAAGCGCTACCGAGTCTATTTGTAGGTGTTTTCAAGCATATCTATATTTACTTGAACCTTGGTATCTAGTCTTACAGAAACGAAACATTTTATCTGTAATAGATTGTTTCCTTTCTTTTATAATTTATTAAATCTGTGATTGATCTTAGATACGGGGCAAAACTCTAATAACACAATATGTATATTATACAGAAATATTACATTCACATTCATATGTACACATGTTTTCCGTTTAAATAATAAAAAAACTCGTACATTCACATTTATACATATTATTCTGTATGTACGTACACATGTTTTTTTGCCTAAGTAGTAAAAAATGCGCATAATAATAATGGACAATGTACCATTGGTATTACAAAACCGGTCTAGTGTAAGATTTATATATCTGAAAATTATATGCATGGACACAAACATTCTAAAGCTTCGCTGTTTTTAAAAGATGTCTATATTTTTTAGAAGTAGAAAACGAACATGCAGTCCACTTTATTGTTAGTGATCACTGCTACCCATAGACATGTGTAAATAACTTCAAATAGAAGATTATATAATATAGAGATTCTGTTTAAAGTCAATGACAGATGTGTTGCTACTCACGAGGACACAGCTGGTCGTTTCGTGTAAATGTAAGCCGGTAACCACACTTATCCACCAAAAGACAATAACTGCTTCACGCTAGAAATATATAAATACATTCCTACGGTAACTCCTTGACAATATACTACATAGTAAAACATATTAATATAGTAATAATAGGTTTAAATACAATACATTCTAGCTATCCGCCTGCTTAACACCTATTCAGTCTACATTTACAGTCTGAACATGAATCGGTTGCATAAATCAATGCAATCCGGCTCGAACGATGCGAGAGATAACGTGGCTTGATCAAAACGAACGTGAAATCCATTATAACGCGTAGCGTATAGTATTGCTAGGTTCATTACTGTTCAATTGTGATTAATTCATGAATATTATTGTTTAGGAGTAGTTGTAATAGTTAGGTATCTTGTAAATAAACATTTGAACACATAAAAGTTGTTTTGAAATAAATAGGACCTATTACAAATAAAGAAATTAATTTGTATTTCTCATGTACAGAATATATTTCACAGAATTTTAGAGTCCGCTCTATGATATGTTGTTCTAACTGCCAATTTTATCTGTATCAACCAAAAATAAAACTCAACTTAGGACTAGGCTTAAAGCGCATGTTTGACATATAGTAGGATTCCTATCTTATTTAAGAGTAATTCAAATTTGCGGTATTTATATAAACAAAACCACGTTTTAAAATAAATACATACGAGCTGTTCATAGACTTTATAGCTATTTCACCCGAATTTCGAGTATGGACGTTGAATCTTCTGCATACTCGTAAATCAATCTTCGACTTTGATTAAAGTGAACGTGAAATTCGATATACCTATCGCGTAATTGTCTTGTCGTGCTTGTTTAATTATGTAAGATGTTCCATTGTTCCGTGGAGATTAATCCACTTCCACGAGTGCATTTGGTAATAGCTCTGTATTATTAAAAGCTTTTATTTAACTTGCAATGTTTGTATGTGAGTATGTTTGGGTTTAATCTTGCAAGCTGAATTTAACCCACTTTTAAGTGTCTGATTGAGCTGAAATTTGGAATACACACTAAGTTCTGATGACAATGCAATTATATGTAATCAAAATTGTTATAATTCCAAAATGGCTGCCGTAAAAAAAATGGCGGAATACATATTTTTGTCCAACCCACCTAATATGGGTACTAAGTGAAAAAGCTTAATTTGTTGAATTCAATACAATACGGAAAAGCTTCTTTTGAAAAAGGTTTTTACGAAACTTGTCTCATGATCTTGCAATACTTTGTGATTATTGACACTTTTTACCTAATGCATAAGAAAGTCATGAGTATATAAAATGTGCATCTTTTTGTAGCAGCGCAGCTCTCAAATTTGTGGACCGATTTTGCACGTTTATGTATGTGAGCATGTGTTTGTGTGTGTGTGTGTGTGTGTGTGTGTGTGTGTGTGTGTGTGTGTGTGTGTGTGCGTGTGTGAAAATTTGTGTTTATGTATGCGGGAGAGCGTGCGTGTGTGTGCAAGTATAGGCGAGCGAACGTGCGCGAGTGTGCATACGTGTGGCTGCGCGCTCGTGTGTGTGTGTTTAAATTGCTTTTTATATTACTTTACTTTTTAAGTCAATTTACTTAATTCCCTAGTTTAGAACAAACTCATTTTTACACTTTTATTACATCGATTTACCGATTTTTATTTCGATCGGGTCTATCCAGTATTCAATTTTAAATTTCTGTCAATTTGTAAGGTCTTCCTATGACTTGAACAAAATAAATGTAATTCACTTCATTTCAACGACAGTAATAAAGCAATTTCAGTAAATGAAGCTTACATAAATGTGATCACGTTTCCGTGTGAATGCGTTAATCGTCCCTTCATTTATTGCTGATCTCATTAGGTGCGTATTGTGAAAAATGTAGGGAAAATACGAGATGAATGTATTTTATCGTAACGTAGGTGAAGTATTCGTGCTTTGCTACGAACTTTAAAATAGTGGCCGTTTTTAAATAGTGCAAATTATTGAAATTCAAAATAGCCTATAAGTTGACCAGGTAAAAAAGTACATTCATTGAAAACTTCATGTAAATTGGACTAGTGATTCTTATGTGATTGAGCAACAAACTAACATCATCTCATGTATTTCAGTATAGATGGTATTGACCGACATTATCCATTATTTGTAAAGTTCATCTTTGGAATAAGAACATTTATATGTCCTTATATTTTACTTTTATTGAAGTACAAATTTTATACGGATAACTTCATATAGAACGAGTTCGATCTGAAGTCGATCACAGACGCGTTGCTGCTCCCGAGGACTAAGATGGTCGTCTCATATATATGTCGGCGACAGCTGTTTAATCATTAAAAACAGATGACATTCCAAGTACGCACGTGCATAGGACGATATCGAATGATCACCCACCTGTTTCTTATATCTGCTACTATTATAAAATGGTCTGAGAACTCTCTCATTATGCATTGTCTCGGTGCACGGATCTGTCTGTTTCAACAGGCCGACTTGGCCAACCTATTATCATTAAGCGGTAATTGCTATAGTTCCTGAATAATAAGATATTCCCCGTTGTATCACTTCTGATGTCCGGCCTTTCGGCTTTCTCTTTTTTCATATTTGCGACATATAAGTGAGCCGGCAACCACACTTTTACACTGAAACGCAAAAACTTCTTCACACTGACAATACGTGTGTCAATAGTATCTCTCCGGTTGTATCTTACTGGTACAATACAATTTTTTAACTTCATTTTCAATTAACAATGTATGTATATATAAATTCTAGTTTCAGTACATTTTAATTCCCAAACGTAATTTGATGGATATATTACAAACTGAATACCGTATTCATGTATTGTGCATGAATCGTAATTATGCCATCCAATTAATCGGCTAACGAAGCTCATGAATGGCATGAACTGATGTAGCGTTTTAGTGGATACACTAACGAGAAATATACATATTATACAGGTTTGATTATGTATTAGGATTTTCGAATGGTACTGGACGCGTCATCCTTTTACAGATCTTTTATTTTCGCAACATTTGTGTTACAATACTTACTTATATATTACTAATATTATAAGGCGAAAGTTATGGGATGTATTTATGCGTATTTGTTACTCTTTCACCCAAAACTAAAGACCAGATTTCGGAAAAAAATGACCACATATAGTTTTAGTTGGATATGCCATACTCGTTACCGTGGTATACGTAACCGAAGCGGCAGGAACCAGGGGAATGAACTAGTAATATACATCATCAAATGAGTTGTACGCATAATTGCAACTCCTATTTTTTAATTTGACGTTCTTCATGTATTATTTTGTAAATTATTCAAGTATTTCAATTTTCAAATTCTAAACTTAATTTTATATTATTTAAATTATTAATTAAAGTCTACTCATTGCAGCGCCCTCGCAGGGTTCCATGTTTTTTTATTTACATTATTAACTGTACTGACCATCCTATCTGATATATGAGGCTATAAACGATATTATTATTATTATATTATCAGAAGAAGCAAGTTAGTCCTTAGGAGGTACCAATGCTGTAACCGACCTCAGGGATCTATCTGGAGAATCATTACACAGCAATTTAGGTTAACTTTAGAGTATGTGTTACTGGGCTATTAAAGGCAAATGCGTGTTCATAGGAATGCGTCTATTCTGTGACTCTTATTAGGCGGACGCAGCCGCCACTATTACACACATGCACATAAGTACATACATAAATGTAACCCTACACTCACTGGGGCTGATTACAGAGTCCACAGGAGGCAGTTGCCACTTACCACCAGGCGGAATGCATTGTTTGTTACTTATGTTATTGTAAACAAAAATACAAGTGCTAAATACGAGTATATAATTTCAAATCTTGTGTTATTTACATCAGTTGTATATAGCCTAAACGCAACATAGCGTCCAAATGACTTATATATTATTTCCCACTCTTGCCTTTAAGTTATTTCTTACAAGTTTATACAATTCACACTACTTATACAGAACTATTCTAAAACTACAAGAACCTTTCTCTCTGTTTTGGCACATTTTATAGAAATATACGCTCAGGCCGATTTAGGGGAAGAGAGAGGGCTAATAAACAGTTCGAAACTTCGATTCGAGGGCTACAAATTTCCAAAAATAGGGGAAGTTTGCTACCTGCCCCTCCCCATAAATTTTATTAAACTATGTAAGAACTTTGTAGTGTTTTTGTAATGTTTTGTTTAACGAAACTATAAGAAAACAGTCTTCCCTTTCTTAGAAGACCTTTTTCCTGCAAAAAAGTTCCTTCAACCGAAAACCCTGGACCCGCTAATGATATCACTCCTATTAGGAATGTGAAAAAATAATCGAATATTTAATAAATCGATAATTATATTTAGAATAATCGATTTCTATAAAGCGATTTTTGACCACAATACTTTTGAATTACTAAAGATTATTTATGTCCTAGTTTCACGTACTTTCGTAATTTAAACAAAAGCTCTGTAATAGAATTACTGACAACGAATTGAAAAAAAAACGGTTATTTTTTCGAAAATACATTCATTTTTGGTAAATCGATTTTTTGATTAAAAATAAAATCAATTAATATTAAAAATCGATTTTTGCCCAGCCAAGTCACATCCCTAAATCTCCTTTGCAACTGCATAGACTAACCTACCCTTGATGTTGCAGTGGCGAGTCCGCCGGGCGGCGCGGGCGCGCCCCGCGAGGAGGCGCCCCGCCCGCCGCCGCCCCCCGCGCCCCGCAACGGCACATCTCCCAGTAAGCACGGTTCAATGACACTAGTGGCTACCACGACACGTGCAAATACCCTTTCTTGTATTGATGAGCTGTCAAAATATTAAACACAAGGCACTTGAAAGGCTCTGCGCGATAAGCACGAATTTATTACGTTTCCTGAAAATAATCAATGTTGACGTCCATACATTACAAAATACATTGTATGGTTATATTTTCGCTTTCGTTCATAGCTTGCAATGTACTTTGCAATGATGGTCCAAAACCTTAAGAATTATTGTTTTGAGAAATCATTAAATCCGCACCAAGGACATAGCTTGCAGAAAATTTAGGCCTATTTAGTTCTTTAAATGAAATTCCCGTAAAACTTAACTAAGTGCTTTAACTTATTGTATAAGCAAAAATATAAATTCAAACTTTTTCTTTAATTTAAAAAATGTACTATGTTTTGCAGTTACAAGATAAACACATTATTTTGATCTGAGAAACTCAATGCAAATATATGGATTAGTTTCTGTTTGCAAGACCTTCCGCCTAAATATTTTCCGTACACATCATAAATATGTAAATTTAATGTGTGTATTACATAGGTACTGCAATAAATCTAGTTATTTTTCCTTTGACTCCGCCACACAGAGTGTAACAGTTTTAAATATCGTAACACTTATTAAAACACAATTCTGAATATTTTGACAGCTTCATATTGTTTTTGAATCAAATACTATTCAATACTATTACTATAAATTAATTATTATTTGTAATATGCATGGACCCAGTTATTTATTTGTGATATTATATTAATATTCTATGCACGTAAATGTAAATATTTTACTTGATTGTTTTAAACTACAATATATTTTGTTATAGCATGTCGTATTTGGCTTAAATTACTTATAAAAAAGTATTTCTACTCGATTATAATAAACATTTTATTTGTATATTTGTAATTTTATCTCAGAGGTTTACAACGATAATGCCGGCTCCACACGTTGGCCCCAACGTTGGCTGCATCGTTGGTCTGTTGATTGGGTATGTTGGTTATTATGCCAGATTTGTCTCGTTAGAGCCAATGTGAAGATATCCGATACAAAGATAGAATTTTTTGTAAGCTATTTTATAGTACTGACTGAATATCATAATTTATTTTTATTAATTAAAAAAAGCAGCTACATAAAAGAAGATGGTGGATGACGACACATGATAAAATACATCGACAAATCGTCACCATGTAGACGAATCGCAAGCGTTGGCCCAAACTTTATTACCAACTTATTGTATTTATACCCATTACCAACGCTCGCCTCAACGTTAGGGCCAATGCTACTTTCAAATTCATATATTATGTTGGACGTGTAGCGTTAGGGCCAACGTTGACGACAACGTGTGCAGCTGGCCTAATTGTTTTATAAAATAATTGGATAGTCGGGTAGAAGTATTAAAAATTATATATTTAATTTTTATTATTTTAAATTATAAATTTTACTGTAAAATTCGCGGTTGCCACTTTTGTCTATTCGTGCACGTTTTTCATATAAAATTTATCGTTATTTTTTATTTTTTGTGCATCTTTTACGCACGTTTGAATGCTTAGATCGTTTTGTACTTTTTTACAAATAAATATATAATTGTAATTATATTGTATTTGGCTGCCATTTAATATCTTAAAGATTGGTAATTATTTTCATCATTAAAATTGTTATTATATTAATTTTAAACCTAACAGTAAACCTATT